>RJWJ010005062.1:0-71151 GCA_004363605.1 Indri indri | reverse complement strand
ACACTGTTGTGGGTGCTGCAGGCTGGGGGCTGGTAAATTTAAAATCTGCAGGGTGGGGTGGCAGCCTGGAAATTCTAGTAGGAACTGATATCATAGCTTAAATCTGAAGGCAGTCTGGAGACAGAATTCCTTCCTCTTTAGAGACATTGTTTTCCTTAAGTCCTTCGACTGATTGAATGAGGCCAACCCATAATATGGAGAGTAATGTGCTTTATTCAGAATCTACTGATTTAAATGTTAATCACATCTAAAAAATTACCTCCACAACAACATCTAGACTGGTGTTTGATCAAACAACTGGACACTGTATCCTAGCCATGTTGACACATGCATTTAACCATCATGCCTACGTTATCTACTAAGATTTGATAATAATCAATGGTTTACAACTTTTGAATACTAAAGTCCACCATCAGCTTCTTTGGGTTGACATCTTTCTGATTCATGTATATTAATTCATGTATTTTAAATGTAGTAATGTTTTCATGTATCCCAGAAAATGCTTTTGTTATTTGGAGTTAGAGTTAAAACACTAATATCCATTTTTAAAAGAGACTTTTTTTGTTTTTTTAAATGTGTATTGAGATTTCTAAAGCTCTTATTTTGTTCTAAGGTCGTAAATGACTTTTAACATTTTAACCAGTAAGGATTACTTTTTCCCAAATGGAACAGGGACTATTAGGAGGGATAGTGGAATGTTGACTGGCCTGGAATGAGGAGACCTAAGTTTTTGTTATCTCTGACATTGGACAGTTTATCACCTTGCCTTTCTGATCCCCTAGCTTGCCTACTAGATTGTGACAGTTAGATGAGATAATAGATTTAACAAAATCCTTAGCATAGAGTGATAAAATATACAAAGCAGCACTAGAATATAAAGATCCATGTCACGATACCTCCTCTGTGACTGGAAGGTGCCATGGCTGATGAACCATCAAACAAGAATGTCAGAGCTGAATGCAGATTCAAAATGATCTGGTCCAAACTCTGATAGTCTAGATGGCCTCAAAGGAATAGCCACCATCCGTCCTATAAAAGCGTGACTCTGTGGAAAGATGGGCAATTTCCTGGCCGAGTGAGGAATGTTTTGAAATTAGCGTCGGGCTGTTGGGTTTGGTCAGCATGACAGCTGTTTCCATGTATGCTTGTTTGGCCCCTTCCCTTGGAAATACACAAATAATAATTCAGCTAAAACTGGGGAAAATGCAATTTAAACAATGATTTTAAGAACAAGTTTATAAATCTAAATATTATTTTTAAAAAACTACATAAAGAAGAGTGTAACAGAAGTGTTTACCTGATGTATTTATTTTTAAGAACATCCTTTAAATAGGCTAAAGTGATGTGATACTTAATTTTACTTGTGTGTAGAATAATCAGGTACAACTGAAAGTCATTTACAATTTCTTAATTCAGTGAGCCATAATTTTAAGCATATTCAATCAACAAAACTTCCAAAAATAGTCGATAATAAATACACCCATGGAATGGGATTTATATAACCATAAATTTATTTAACATCATCTCTGAATTCTTTCATATAATTCTAAATGTATTTGGGAGAATTATTTAGAAGCTGTGCCTCACATTTAAATTCATTAAAAATATTAATTCTGAAACTCTTAAACGCCAGCTGTTGACACTTTTTCTCGATGTTCACGTGAAACGGACACTCATAATTTCAGTTTTAGTCGCAAGTTGTCAGCGTTGCTTTTGCGCGATCTGCCCTTTGACCAAGCACATCACTGTCAGTCACCATCCTAAGGAAAACAGAGACCATTTTAGATTTGTGTGTGACGGTATTTATAATGTCAGACAACATAAACAATATAAGGAAATGGTTAAATAAATTACTGTGCATCCATATGACAGAAATACAGACAACCATTAAAAATGATTTCTTTTTTTTTTTCTTTTTTTTATAGAGACAGGGTCTCGCTCTTGCTCAGGCTGGTGTCGAACTCCTGAGCTCAAACACCTCGGCCTTCCAGAGTGCTAGGATTACAGGTGTGAGCCACCTTGCCCAGCCCTAAAAATGATTTCTGATTTATATTATATGAAATATAAAAATGCTATGATATAATGATGTGTGAAAATAATGAGATAAAAAATAAAATATAAATCCTTAGTTCAATATATAATTATCTATTGCACTATAATTAGGCATTTGGGGGCAGTACCTTGTGCTCTTTTATACTTGATAAGAATATGTTAATATGTATAATGCTGCAGATGCTCTATTTACTGCAATTTAAAGTGCTTTTTTATGTGAGGAAATGAAAAAAAAAAAAAAACCAACCAAAACATGGTGATTTTATTGCCAGATGATAGGTATATAGTAAATGCAGAAGAATTCATTTGAATTTAATAGACACTATTGAATATTGTTCAGTACTGAAGTTCTGTGATTACAATACCCTTTTAGGAAGATAACTGAAGCAGCAGTGTGTGGAAAATTCTAGAGGAGTAATTCTGGATTTGAAGAGGTAGGTAGGAAGCTTTTGTTTTTTCATTTGTCCTGGAGTATATTAAAATTCCCAAAAATAATAGTGACATCTTTCTATTTCCAGTAGGGGTCTGTTATGAATAAGGTATGAGAAAAGAGAAGAGAAACAATGAGAAAACAGGTTGCTCTAAAGAGGTTTAGGTCTCACGACTGGAAGAGCTTTGCTGCCAGTGGCTGGGCTGCTCAGGACGGTGACCCCAGCAGCTCAGGAGCACTGCAAGCTGGCACTTGAAAATGCTCAGGGAAATTCTTAGTCCTGGTGAGAATTAGACCCTCACATTAAATGAATCATACTGAGAGCTGGGCTATAAAAGGAAGATAAACTACTAAAACAGCTATTTTAATTACTGTGCTAAGAAGTACATTTCTTGTAAAGATAAACAAAATTTCTTTGGTTACAATGTGCTTTAGCTTGTGCACTTATCTCTTATTATTGTGAGGAAATTTTAAGTATTCAAATTCATATTTCTGAGGTAAACTTTCTGAAATATTTTGTTTTGAGCATTCCCTTTGGTGTTTAAATAACCTCTCTTTCTGATCACAAACATGAGAGGGGGTTACCTTATTACATTTCATCTTTCTTCCTAGTAGTTACATACATGAAATATGAAATATGAAATAAGAAAATCCAAGACATTTTTGGTTTAATTTTGGCAATTTATATTTTTATTCTATGTCCCTAAATTAGACTCACGCCTTACCTCAGAACACTCAATTTCTTGTGCCAGATAAAGAAGGACAGGCATCACTCTTCTGACCATTACGTCAGGCATCCAATTGAAAGGTTGGTTCTTGACAATCTGTCATTTGGACAAAATACTCATTTGGCACAGTTTTCAGTCTTAGTGTTCATTCATCCACAAGGATAACAAATAACTGCATAAGTGCAATTATTCACAAATGGAATTACTTGAATAAAAAGGAAGAATGGATGGAAAAGAAAACCTAAAATTGTTGCACTAAGAAAGAAGATGGGGATACTCTTTTGGTTGATATTGTTCCAAATTCAAAGTCAATCAGATGGAAATACTACATTTTAAAGTAAAAGTTAGAACATTTACGGCTCTCAAACTCCAAGCTGAAGCTGCCACATGTCCAGTGTTGACTTATATACCTCACAAAGCACTGGCTCTTGTTCAGAAAATATTCATCTTCAAAGTTTGTGCAAGAAAGTTGCCCGTTATATGCTCGTTTAAACAAAATTGCTGTAGAGGAGTTTCTGACTAGACAGATCTGGGATCTGGGCTGGTAACCTCTTGCTGATTCAGAAGACAATTCTTGGCAAAATTGAACTCGATGTTAAAAAAGTCAGAATTTCAAAGCTATAGCAAAGTATTAATTAAAAGATAATATATGTTCATATCGCGTTTAACCATTAATTAAATAATACGCACTTATGTAAAAGTTTGGGGAAACTTGATAGACTTTATGAAATTTATTAGAGGATAGAAAGAAATAACACTTCTAAATCAAACTCAGATTTGGAGAAAATTATTGTAACTTGTCACAAGTTGACTTTTGGTTCTATGTGTCCTACAAAATAAAGTCCAAGCAATTTTGTGTGGCCTGTCAGTCAGGATTCTTGGTTGCAAGTGAAAAGACCACCTCTGGCTAAGTTAAATAGAAGGGGGTTTGTTAAAGGATCTTGGGCAATTCACAGAATCCTGGCGCAGCCTAAGAACCAGTTTGACTTCTAGGCTGCCAGGGACAGGGCCCAGAATTATGCTCCGGCTGATCTGGTGCGTTGCCAAGTGCGCTGCAGGTCACCCACCAGGACGTGGTCAGCGGACACTGACCTTGGAAACGCTGCCCCTCTGCCACCGGCCGTCAGAGGTAGCTGCCACAGGGGTCCCCACTTCTGCAGGGAAGCAGTCTCTCTGTTTTTGCTTCTCTGTGTCACTAGCTTCCTGTGTCAAGTGGGTCTGCCGGGGAGTTCCCAGGTCAGATTCCTACACCTTGGCTGTAAGGAAGGTCGTGGACATAACTGCTCCATTTTTTTTTTTTTTTTATAGCTTCTTTGACAGATATAATATGAGGATCTTATATGGGGGACTCCATAAGTGGGAGTCCAGAAAAAAATTAAAATGTATGTGGAATACAGGGTCTAAAACTATCTGCTTCATGGCTCCCTCTCACGTTGCCCCTTCCACCCGCATTCTGGCCACGGGCTCCTCATCGCCCATGCGGCGTTCCTTGTGCATTTCTGACTCTGGCTTTGCTCGCCCGTTCTCTTGGTCTGGAGTCCTCTCCTTTTCCATTTATGTAGACTTTCCTTCAAGAGCTATTTCAAACCTCCACGAAGTCTTCCTTTTTTACCTGTGTAGAAGAATTATCTTTCTTCGTTTGGAGTCCTTTCCCTCGCACTCTCCTTTTGGTTTCTGTCTCGTCCACTTGAACGCAAGCGCTCCAGGATCAGGCGCTCCGCTTCATTGTGTGCTGCTTCCAGTCATGCCCAACATTAGGCTGTATTCACCGATGTATCCTCTTATCAAAAGAGTTTTTACTGTGACTCTTTAAGACTCTAATTTTGTAATATTTGAATGGGAATTTACCTTTTTATTTATTTTCTTCAAGTACTATTTTACATAATAGCCTCAGGTACTATCCCTGTGCATGATTTAAAAAATAAAACTAACCTAGAAGTTACATACTTTGAATTTTTCTTTCCAAATAATAACATAATATTAAAACAAGTTGTTTTGAATTAAAAACCAAGCCCGCTACATGCTTGTCTAAATATATGTTTAATTATATTACTAGGTTTGAATATAAAGGATTTTTAGATTAAAAATAAAGGACAAAATACAAGTCTGGGTTTTTGCTAAATGAAGACTTAGAATATGGAAAGTCTTATTCTATCTGAAGGATGCTTTCAGTTAATGCAGTATAGTGAAGCTTATTTCAGTGAGCTCAAGTTTACATTTGGGACATAAATAATCTTCACTGGGATTGATAATGATGGGCTGGAAATAAAGATGCTCATAGCTTTTTCATGCAGACACTGTAATATTAATTAACATGGGAAGTCTTTTTATAATTGCTGCCTCAAGATGAGAAGATCTTAAAGCTTGAGGATATAAAGACATAATGCTCAGACATATCTTAAATTCTTACTATTCTATTTCATATTATAGTAGCAGATATTCTTATTCACTAGGGATCCTTGTATGTTACCTGAGTATAGAACTAGCAAAAAAAGTGTTATCTTAATACGTTGTCTTAGAATCCTAGAGTGATTATGCTAATCAAATTATAATGCCATTGAAAGAGTTCTTTAAAGGCTTGACATTACATGGAAATGCTGTAAATTCCTTTTCCCAGTTTGGATTACCTTAGTCCCTGAGAGCATGGGGGAATATATTCTCATTGCTTACATGCACTAAGAGTGTCTACACACAAAGGATAAGAGATTTAAACCTATTTTCTAGATCAAAAGGGATATAAATAGGAATCTTGCCAACTTTGTTTACAGCAAACTGAATTCTTTGTTTACTACAGATATGAGGTGAATTTCTGATCATTATATTGTTTAAGCTGTGAGGAGTCTTCTTTTGACTTTTGCTAACTGAACTCATTCTCAGCATTTATAGTGATAATTTACATGTGACTCAGAAATTAAAGTTTTTCAAGAGAGGTAATTGTCAAAAAGATGTCAGATTTTTGTGCAAGTACTATTTTTAGGAATATAATCTTTAGATATCATGTTAACTTTTAAAAAATATTCTGAAAAGAAATCCACAGATTAATAATTTAATGAAGATTCTTCAAGAAGTAAGAATACACTTTTTATTTTTTGAAAAGTACATAATATTGACCTTGTTCCTGTTTTCATAAACTCTGCTTTTAAAATTTCACTATTACAAAAAATACTGCAGTGCCTATCCTTATGTATGTGTATATATATATATATATGCATACATATTTTTACATATATATACTGTATGTATAGTATATACAGGTGTATAGATCTATGTGAGAGTATATTTGAGTACAGGGACTATATATATACATATATATTTATTTACCTAAATAATAATTATAAGTATACATGTCTATAATTGTATAGACATGGTTCCTGTCTTATGATGGTTTGACTTTTTTTTGACTTTATGATGGTACCTACATAAGCGTTATTTTTTTGATTTTCCATACAGTATTAGGTAAATTACATGAGCTTTGTCTTAGATGATTATGCCCAACTGTAGGGTAATGTAAGTGTTCTGGACACATTGAAGGTAGGCTAGGCTAAGCTATGATGTTTGGTAGGTTAGGTGTAGTAAATGCATTTTTGACTTAATGATATTTTCAATTTGTGATGGGTTTATTGAGACATACTTTTGATATAGCAAAGCCTATTTAAATATTCATAATATGAATACTAACTCATAATATCCATGTAACGTGTGAAGATAACCACACAGAAACACTCATCGCCACTATACAAGCACTGTTAATTTGTTTTATTTAAATGAGTCCAATATTTTCCTATGTTAGCCCCTAAATTACTATTATATCTTTTCAAAATTACACTTGTCAACTTTTAACAACTTTCATAAAATTAAATCAATTTATAAATAAAATTAAATAAATTTACCTTGTATTATTGAATATAGATTTTATTCAGGTATAATAATATAAAATAATCATCCTTAAATTTTATTCCCAAAGGAGATAGTAATGATTAGATATAGAATAAAAGAATTGTACCAGACACCATGCATAGCATGATCTACGTTGCCTTGTTTAGTTTTTGCAATAACCATGAGTGTATATTTTTATCTTGATTTTACAGATAAAGGAACTGATGCTTAGAGGGGATTAAATAATCTTTCTAAAATCTATCTTACTTCAAAGCCCATGGTTGTTACATTTTGCCTAACCAGATCAAGCAGAGAGTACACACTTTGGTATGAATGTTTAAAAGTATCTCTTATTTGATCGTGGACTTGGGAGAAAGAATTTATATTTAATATTCTTCACTTATGACATGTTGCAAGTTGAAGTGTTAATGGATGTTTATGAGATTAGCTTCTGTTGACCTTATATTTATCCTGCCTCCAATGGAAAATCTTCGCTGGGGTGTTTTCTTGGACTTCAGGGAGTTGGCATTTGCCTTCATATGGTCTGAAAATATTCAACGGAAGTTATTTTATGTTTTGAATTTGCTGATAATTAAATAATATATTGGCACCTGAACATATTCTGAGTTATTTGTATGATGCCATTATAACTGAGCCTCGCTGTGAAGTATTAGTGTTTATATTTGTGTCTATTTTACTATTCCATTGGAGCCAAATAGGACTGTTCATTATCATGAGCTAAGGATAACAAAAGAGAGTCAGACTAATCTGAATGTGCTGTGTTGGCACTAGCTAAAGACTAGAATATCATGAATGCACACTGTGAGTGAGAAAGGTTTTACAGTAGTTCAAATAGTGAAAATTTTGGAGGAATTGATTCATCAAATGGTGACTCATGCTGAACTCAGAAGAACCTGTGCCATTGAAGGCAATACCCTAAACAAATTGAAAAGCAATTATCACAATAAATTAATGCTAAAATTAATGTCAATTCAAATTTCAGTGGTTTTCCATGTTGGTGTTTCATTTGTAAGTTAAATCTATGTAAGTAAAACTATCTTATTATGTAGACTATAAGCCTACCTATTTTGTAATTGGTGATATGTTTGTACATATTTAGGTAACATAATAATAAATAATTTAAATCAATAATCATGATCCTTGAGAATTTTTTTCCTTTAAAAATATCCTGTAGATAAAATTAGAAAGCATAGATTATGATACTCCAAATGCCTTGCAGAAAGGGATTAGGTCTGATTCAGAGCTCTAGAGAATATAAGTTTTTAATAAATTTTTGAAGAATTAAATTGTATAGAGGTAGTATTAAGGAGGCATAGGTCATGCACACAGAATATTATAATGATCATTTAAGGTTTTTAGGGTTAATTATTAAACACTGTCATACAATTTGGAAGGCATTAACTGGAAATCTCACCAATTAGATAAATACTAGGCAAGTTGCACAGAGCTGGGGAACACACAAGTGTGAGAGTTGTGGTAAAGTCTCTTTCTATGAATATCCTTCCACTATTCGATGCCAGTTCTCTTTGCTAATGGTAGCTCTTCAATGGTTCTCATCAAACTTAGATATTCTACTTAGAAAGTGATAGTCACAGAACTATCACTTTCTCCTGGGCTTCAGCATAAAGTCTACAATTTCTCCTCCTGTGGTGCTTGGAAAAGAGCCAGCTGAAATTAATCTGAGGAAGAGCCAGCACCTCTGATCTAGACGTTTCCTTTTTTGGACTGAGATAAATGACCCATCTGAACAAACCATGATAGTTTACTGGTGGGAGTGCAGAGGAAAGAAAAGACTGTTCTAGACTGGTAAGGTAAGGTATCAAGAAAGGGATCCATTTTAATGTGTTTAAATAATTATAAGCTATGCCTTTCTTATAAATTGCCTATGGCAAAGGACCTTCAAGTCACTCATTTAGGACAATGAAATGGATTTAGTATTTTGATCTATTGACAACAACATATATTTGTAACTATTTAATCTGATTTTTAGATCAATATAGTTTTGAAAGTGTTGCATGAAAACAAATTTATACTGCTCATTGGTGAAAATTCCAAGTTCTGTAGTTTTTTTTTTTCCTCTCCTAAAAAAATTACAAAAGTAATGCATGCTGCTTATAAAATAACAAAACAATACAAACAGGTAAGGGGAACAAAGTAAAAGCCTCCTTTTTCTATAACTTTCACAATGTGTGTGTTCATATTTTAGACAAAACAAGTGGTTTCTTTGATTAAAAAAATGAATGGAACAGAAAGGATTATTATGTCACTTCCTTGGCAAATGCTGATGTTGAATGATAGTTTTAGTACACTAATATTCAGTACTAAGAAACCTCTTATTTTCTTTTTATTCCTTTGACTTTATCTACCAAAATTAACTTGACTGTAAATTAAAATAAAATGAGCATACATGGCAGAGCTTTTGTGCTTTAGTAAAAACAGATATCAGTTTAAATACTCGAGTACTCTGATATTCAAAGTCCCTGAATCATTCTGAAGCCTTCTATAAGTGACTGCCCTGTGTACTGCAGGTGAGAATGGGTGTTAGGAAACTGTGGGGCAGGAGGGATGTGGAACATGGCACCCGTGCCTGTTGCTAGCTTGTTCCTTTCAAAGTGGCCTGGACACCCCAAGGGAAGCCACAGAGTAAACATGGCAGAGCTTCCTGAAGTATCAGCTTTGCTTGAAGCTTTGAGAGGGAAAGTTATGATGAAATAAGGCTATGTTAAGGAATAAAATTAAATCCCTAATTTTTAGGAATGTTTAAGTTTTAACATCAAATAAATTACTTGTAAGCATTGATGTCATATCATCAAGTCCTTGAGGGTATGTATCTCATCTCCTCTTCCATTAAGGGTACTACTATTTAGGAAAATTTAACAAACTCTGCTACATGTTACGGGCATAGGAAAGGAGAGAGAGAGGGGACTTTTGATTTTTTCCTTTGGACAGTACAGGAGAAGAGACAGGTAGATAAAAATTGAGGATTTCTCACTCATTTTTTATCCCCCACAGTATTTAGCATAATACCTTGCAGATGGTAGTGCATGTAAAAATGCTGTGCATTTTTTGATTTAGTTTCTCTTCTCAGTAAGGAAAAACCATGGTGTATTGAACACCAGCTCCCAAACTTTGCCAGTATGTTATTTCAAAAACTCCTCAACTTGCTGGTACTTTTTTTTTTTTTCTAAATTTCTGTAGATGTGAGCTCTTTTCAGAGGAAAAAGACCAAGACTTTGAGTGAAGTGAACCTATGAAAATATTATTCTAACCACAAAATTTATTTTTAACAGTCTTCCCACACTTAGCAGTGACTTGAATAGCAGCACAGAAGCACGGCTTGACTAGGTGAAGTACAGTGAGGGTGCTGGGCTGAATTTTTAACCTTTATGAATATTCCTATTTTGTTCACCAGCTATTTCTTTTATCTTTCAATATGTGGGTTGATGTTGTGTAGTATGGTTGAAGTATTTTTTTCTTTTAGGAAGAAAAAGACATTTCTAGAAATTTTAATTTCTCTTTTTATAGCAGTTTTCTAAATAATAATATTGAAGTCAGGTTAGGGGATTTTGGAAGGAAGCATATTTCCAAAAAGGATTTCTCCATATAAGGAAATTATTATCTAAAGTTAGGCCAAGACAAAATTTAAAATTGTAGAATTAGAAGGTTAAAAAGTACATGTTTTAAATTTAACAACCCAAACCTGATTATACATTTAAGTGAATTTTTTATTTGGATTGAAATTGTATAAGTATTCATAGATAATTTTAATCTATACTTTATTCATACTTTTTTTTTTTTCTTTTTGAGACAGAGTCTTACTTTTTTTGCCCAGGCTAGAGTGCCGTGGCGTCAGTCTAGCTCACATCAACCTCAGACTCCTGGGCTCAAGCGATCCTTCTGCCTCAGCCTCCCGAGTAGCTGGGACTACAGGCATGCGCCACCATGCCCGGCTAATTTTTTCTATATATTTTTAGTTGTCCGATTAATTTCTTTCTATTTTTAGTAGAGACGGGGTCTCGCTCTTGCTCAGGCTGGTTTCAAACTCCTGGGCTCAAACGATCCTCCCGCCTTGGCCTCCCAGAGTGCTAGGATTATAGGCATGAGCCACTGCGCCCAGCCTATTCGTACTTTTTTAAAAAGCTATAGTCAACATGCTATACATTAGGTCTCCAAAATATATTCATCTTATAACTGAAGGTTTAGATGCTTTGACCAGCGTCTTCCCATTTTCCCTGCCACGTGAACCTGGGTCGCCACCTTTCTATGTTTCGATGAGTTCAACTTTTTTAGGTTACACATATAAGTGAGAACATGCAGTATTTGTCTCTCTGTACCTGGCTTGCTTCGCTTAGCATAATGTCCTCCATGTTCATCCATGTTGCTGCAAATGGCAGGATTTCTTCCTACTTTTAAGTTTAAATAATATTCTGTTGTATGTATATACCACATTT
This sequence comes from Indri indri, assembly GCA_004363605.1. NCBI lineage: Eukaryota > Metazoa > Chordata > Mammalia > Primates > Indriidae > Indri > Indri indri. Next base: position 59,593 of record RJWJ010005062.1, on the reverse strand, counting down.
TCTTTATTCACTTATCCATTGACAGACATCTAGGTTTTCTACATGTAGTAGCTATTGTGAATAATGCTACAGTGAATATGCAGATATCTCTAAGGATAATGATTCTATTTCCTTTGTATGCATACCCAGACATGGGCTTGGTGAATCATATGGTAGTTTATTTTTAATTTTATGTGGAACCGCCATACTGTTTCCTATAATAGCTCTACCGAGATACATTCTTACCAACAGTGTTATTTTTCTTCACATCCTTACCAACACTTGGCATTTTTTGACCTTTGGATAATGGCCATCCTAACAAGAGTGAGGTGAAATCTCATGGTTTTGATTTGCATTTCCCTAATGTTTAGTGATTTTGAGTACCTTTTCATATACCTATTGGCCATTTGTATGTCTTCTTTGGGAAAATGTGTATTCTAGTTCTTTGCCCATTTTTAAATCAGATTATTTGTGTATTTATTCTATTCAGTTATGTATAAGTTTCTTATATATTATGGATATTAACCCTTTGTCAGATAAATTGTTTGCAAGTATTTTCTCCCATTCTCTTGGTTGACTTTTCATTTTCTTGATTGTTTCTTTTGCTGTGCAGAAACTTTACACATATAGAACATTTTGTCTAAGAGTAGCAGAACACACATTCTTCTCAAGCACACACAGAACATTCTCCAGGATAGATCATATGTTAGGCCACAAAAAAAAGTCCTAACAAATTTAAGAAGATGGAAATCATGTCAAGCATCTTTTCTAAATACAAAGGAATGAAACTAGAAATCAATAACACAAGGAAAATTGGAAAATTCCAAATATGTGAAAAAAAAAACTACCCTTCTGAACAACTAGTGGGTCAAAGAATGAGTCAAAAGGGAAATAAAAAAATATCTTTAGACAAACAAAAATGGAAACCTAACATATAGAAACTTATGGATGTAGCAAAGGCAGTTCTAAGAGGGAAATTTATAGCTATAAATGCCTACATGAAGGATAAAAAGATCTCAAAAAAAAAAAAACACTCAACTTTATATCTCAATGAACTACAAAAAAATTAACAAACTAAGGCCAAAGTTAGTAGAAGGAAGGAAATAATGAAGATCAGGGCAGACATAAATGGACTAGAGACCAGAAAAACAATAGAAGAGATTAATGACACTAAGTGTTGGTTTTCTGAAATTATAAACAAAATTGACAAACTTTAACTAGACCAACTATACAAAGGGGATATGGAGAGAGGGAGAAGACTCATATAAGTAAAATCAGGAAATAGGAGGAGACTTTAGAACTAATACCACAGAAATGTAAAGGATCATAAGAGACTATGAACAATTACACACTAACAAGTTGAATAAACTGAAGAAATGGATAAATTTCTAAAAAACATACAACCTATGAAGACTGAATCAAGAAGAAATAGAAAATCTGAAGAGAGCAATAATGAGTAAGGAGATTGAATCAGTAATAAAAAATCTCCCTACAAAGAAAAGCCCAGGAACTGATGGCTTCACTGGTGGATTCTACCAAACATTTATAGAAGAACTAATGCCAATCCTTCTTGAACTCTTTCAAAAAATTGAAAAAGAGGGAATTCTTACCAATTAATTTTATGAGACCAGCATTATCCTGATACTAAAGCCAGACAAAGACACTCCTAATGAACATAGATGCAAAAATACTCAACAAAACACTAGCAAGCCGAATTTAACAGCACTTTAAATCTATTTGATTACCATGATCAAGTAGAATTTATCCCTAGGAGGCAAGGATGGTTCAACCTTTGCAAATCAGTAAATGTGATATACCATATTAACACAGTGAAAACTGAAGGATAAAAATTACATGATCAATAGCTGCAGAAAAAGCGTTTGTCAAAATTTAACATCCTTTTATGATAAAAAACTCTCAGCAAATTACATATAGAAGGAATGTACCACAACACAATAAAGATCATATACAACAAGCCTACAGCAAACATACTTAATGATGAAAAGCTAAAAGTTTTTCTTTTAAGACCAGGAGCAAGAAGAGGATGCCACTCTCACCAGTTCTATTCAGCATCGTGCTGGAAATCCTAGCTAGAGCAATTAGGCAAGTAAAGAAACAAAAAGCATCTAAATAGGAAAGTAAAAAGTAATGTTACCTCTGTTTGCAGATTATATGGTCTTACATAGAGGTAGAATGTGTCTTCTCCACAGAGAAAAACCAAAATATAATAATAAGCAGATTCTCACATATTGAACAGATTGCCTAGGAGAGAATGCTAAGATTCACCAGGGAAATGATGAGAACCACCAAAAGGGGGTAAGGAGAGGCTTCAGGGCAACTTGCCCAGCCAGGAACCTGCTAAAAGCCATAAGAAGCTTCTGGGTTTGGGGAAATAGTAAGAGAGAAGCCCCCTGGGCTTCCACTCTCTGAGATGAGTGTTTATGATCTTGGCTGCAAGAATACTCCCTGACTCACGCAGGTCTCAGGCCTAATGTAGGGAGGTGCTTGGAGATTGTACAGAGACATTGTTCCAGAAAGAAAACTCATACGGAAGCCCGCAGGCGTCTGAGTCTAGAGCAGCTGGAGCCAGGTGCCAACCTGTGGGCACACCTGTAGCCACTGCACAGTTCTAAGGAGAATCAGAGTAGCCCAGGTGCTCCCATCACCCCTGGGAAGGTCTCCACCACCCTGCTGTGGGCTGTGGGTAACTGAGATGTGTGCACAGCATTTTCCACAGTTTCTCACCTATGCCACCTGCCTGGGTGGAGCCCCAGCCTTTCTAGTTGCATGTCCAAGGTGCCATTTTGTGAGTTTGACACTAGACGGTACTCCGCCCTCAGGATGAATTTGGGATTCAGGTGGCTGCAGCCCTTGCCTACCTGCAGTAGGGCAGGGAAACCAGGCTTTCCAGCATGCATCTGGGATGGTGCCCACCGTCATGCTACCGGCTTCTGTGGGTCTGAGTTTCAACCAAACTGTACTCCTCACAGTTTCCTGCCAGCACAGCCTGCCTGCAATGGCCCCATCCTCTCTGGCCACAGGCCCAGAGTGCCATTATGGGAGTTTGAAGCCAGGGAGCAACCCCCTCAGGCTGAATTTGGGCTGATTCAACCCTGCCCAACTGAGAAGGGGAAGGGGAGCCCAAGCTCTCCTACCTAATTCTAGGACAAGTTCCACTACCCTGCCACAGATTGCACTGAGACCCAGATGCAAACAGACGGCACTGCCCTGAGCATCTTGCCATACTGTTTGCCTGGAAGGGGCCCCTCCCTCTCTGGTCACAGGCCCAAGATGCCAGTTTGGGAGTTTAAAGCTGAGCAGCACCCTGCCCTCAGGCTGAATTTGGGCTGATGCAGCCCTGACCAGTTAAGGAGGGGCAGGGGTGCCCAAGCTCCCCTACCTACTCCTAGGATGATTCCCACTGCCCTAGTACAAGCTTCAGTGAGACTGAGATGTGAGGGGCCAGTACTGTATTCAGCATCTTGTCCACAATGTTTGCCTGGAGGAGACCCACCGTCTCTGGTTACAGGCACAAGGTGCCATTTTGGGAGTTTAAAACTGGGCAGCCCAGAAGGGACATGGAGATGGGGGCATCCTCTCCTCCAACCACCCAATTCTGTGGACATAGCTGCCTGTGCTTCATATCATGAGATTTTGGTACAGGTGAGCTGCAGGATGACCAGTTTCAGGCTTGCAGGGGGAGGGGGGAGGGGCAGTGAACCCCCGCAGTAGTACTCTGCTCCCCGAGCCTGGGTTCTGCATGGAGGATGCAGCTCATTTCCCTCTCTTCTAGGACAGGCAGTGTTTTTGCAGCTGTCCTCCAGGAACCTAGTCCCTAGGGTCTCTACACTATAGGATCAACAACCAGTGCTTCCTAGCACCCACTTGGATATCAGCAGCCTTGGGGGATTGGTGGGTCCCAGAAGACGAATGGTTCTCCCAGAATTTGGGAAGTCAGGGCAGGCTGTTTCCAGCTTAGAGGAGAGTGCAGCATGTCAGAGGGCCCCTTAGGACAAAGGGGACCCTGGCATCAGCTCCCCACCATTTGGGGCCTTCTTCTCCTACTCCCCTGCTCTACCCACTGCCACTGAGGCAGCTGTGGCCATTTCCACTTAGGATCGATGACAGTTCTGCAGGGCACGAGTAAGCCAGGGCATTTGGGAGCAGCTGCCCTGCCTCTGACAGAGCACCTATCACATCCAGGATTCTGTGAAGCTTGGGGCACACTCCCATCCCTTTAAAAAGCCACAGTGAGTGTTTCATGTTCCTCATGGACTAAAGCTACTGTGTTCACTGAAGGAGGGTGGGGCTAGCAGTCCTCTCCCTAACTGCCTGTCTCTTCTCAGAGGAGCCTACCCTCCCTGGAGGCAAGTCCCTGGCACAACCGCACCTCCCCTGTCAGAGAATTTCAGCCACAGCCCACAGCCAGACTGGTAGCCCTGCACACAGCAGGTTGAGCTGCCCCCGCCACTTATGCTACAGCTGGGTCAGGGTGGGAGCTGGGAGTCTGGGCACTTTTGTGTCCCATTGTCACTGCCAAGAAAGGGAAGTGTGACTGACATGTGTGTCCCACAACTGCCTGCCCTTGCTAACCTCATCAAGAGGGGCCTGCCCCTTCTGCTACAGGCTTACCGTGCATCTGCCCTCCTCTTGCCTGAGCATTCTTCCTGAGCAGGAGATCACCCACCCTCATTATCACAGCCAGTGCCTGAATTCCGGGAGGCTTGAGGGCAAGTTTGCCAGCCCAAATCTTGGTCTGGTACCCCCAGGACTTAAGCATACTATCCAGGAGTCTGGGATCTGAGGATTATCTAAAGTAGTGCACCACCACTGGAACTTCAATAGTCCTAGGTGTCTAAGGTCCAACTGACCCAAATTCCAAGTAACACCACAGTGGGTTCCTACATGTACAAGCCAAAAGGCAATGTACCTCTCCTCTACACTTACCAGCAGAGAACAGATGAACTGCAAAGCTATCTGTTTTGAGCTGAGGGAAAAAGTTCCAGTTGAGAAGAGACCATTATAAGAACTTTGGCAATATGAAAAAATAGGCTCTCTTGACACCCCCAAAGGATCACAGTAATTTTCCAGCAATGGACTCTAACCAGAACGAAGTTTTTGAAATGTCAGCTATAGAATTCAAACTATGTATCAAAGCTAGGTGTGGTGCCTCACTCCTGTAATCCTAGCACTTTGGGAGGCCAAGGCAGGAGGATCACTTGAGGTCAGGAGTTGGAGACCAGCCTGGCAACAGAGTAAGACCCCATTTCTAGAAAAAAAAAAAAGCTGGGCATGGTGGCATGTGTCTGTAGTCCCAGCTATTCAAGAATCTGAGGTGGGAGGATGGCCTGAGCCCAGGTGTTCAAGGTTGCAGTGAGCTATGATCATGTCACTGCACTCCAGGCAGGGTAACAGAGTGAGACCCTGTCTTAAAAAAAAAAAAAAAAAGTATGGATCAAGAGTAAGTTCAATGGGATTGATAAGAAAGTTGAAAACCAACACAAAGAAACAAACAAACAAAAATTCAGGACACAAATAAAAAATTCATTAAAGAGATAGGTAATTTAAAAAGAAATATAACAGAACTTCCGGCAATGAAAGAGTAATATAAAGAATTTCAAAATACAGTGGAAAATCCTAACAACAGACTAAACTAAGCAGAAGAAAGAATTTCAGAGCTTGAAGGCAAGGCTTTTGAAATAATTCATTTAGAACGAAAGAAAACGAATCAAGAGAAATGAACAAAATCTTTGAGAAATATGGAATTATGTCAAACGCCCAAACATAAGAATCATAGGTATCCATGAGGGAGAAGAAGAAAAGCAAAAGGCATGGACAATCTACTTGAGAGACACTGGAGGAGAATTTTCCTGGTCTTGCTAGAGATTTAGACATTCAGATATAAGAAAATCAATGAACTCCTGGAAGATTCATTCCAAATTGGACATCAGCAAGACACATAACCATCAGTTTGGCCAAAGTCAAAGTGAAGGAGGAAATCCTAAAAGCTACGAGACAAAACTATCAAGTAACTTATAAAGGCAAACTCATCAGAATAATAGCAGACTTCTTATCAAAAACCTTGTAAGTCAGAAGAGATTGGGGTCCCATCTTTAGTCTTCCTAAACAGAGTAACTGCCAGCCAAGAATTTTGTATCCTGCAAAACTAAGTTTCATAAATGAAGGAGAAATAAAATCTTTCCCAAACAAGCAAAGACTAAGGGAAGTTGTCACCACTAGACCTGCTCAAGAGTGCTCTGAACACTGAAAAGAACAGTCCCTCATTACCAGTGTAAAATCATTGAATAGTAAAACCTCATAGCTCCTATAAAGTAGTAATACAAACACAAGGGAGAACACAAAGCCATTGGTTAACAATCAAAATAATGACTGGAACAGTAGTATCTCGCTTATCATTATTGGCATTGAAAATAAATGGTCTTAGTGCCCCACTTAAAAGCTATAAATTGACAGAGTGGATAAAAAAAACACAACCCAAATATCTCTGTCTCCAAGAAACCCATTTAATTCATAAAGAGCTGCATAGGTTCAAGGTAAAGGGGTGGAAGAAACCTTCTATGCAAATGGGAATGGAAAGTGAGGAGTAGCTATTCTTATGTCAGATAAAACAGACTTTAAATTCAACTGTAAAAAAAGACAAAGATGGTCATTTTAGAATGATGAAGGGATAAAGTCAATAAGAAGATATAATAATCCTAGACATATATGCACCTAACACCAGAGCTCCCAGATTCATAAAACAGATACTACTATACCTAAGAAATGAAATAAACAGCAATATAATAGAAATGGGGGGCCGTAACACTCCAGTGACAGAACTAGACAGATCCTTGAGGCAGAAAATTAACAAAGAATCCCTGGCCTTAAATGGGAATCTAGAATAAATGGACGTGACAGACATTTACAGAACATTATACCCGCAAACTGCAGAGTATAAATTCTTCTCATCAGCACATGGAACATTTTCCAAGGTAGACCATATATTAGGCAAAAAAAAACAAGTCTCAGCAAATTTTACAAAATTGAAATTACACCATGTATCTTCTCAGACCACAGTGGAATAAAACTAGAAATCAATTCCAAGAGGAACTCTCAAAACTACATGAATATTATATAAGGAAATTAAACAAGCTGCTGCTGAACGATGTTTGAGTCACTGATGAAATCAAGATGGAAATGAAAAATAATTTTTGAACTGAATGACAATGGACACACAAGCCACCAAAATATTTGGGATACAGTAAAAACCATGTTAAGAAGGAATTTCATAGCACTAAATGCATGCATCAAAAACACAGAAAGGTCAGAAATTAACAACCTAATTTCACATGTCACGGAGCTAGGAAAATAAGACAGACAAAACCCAAAGCTAGCAAACACAAGAAATGACAAAGAACAGAACTAAATGAAATTGAAACCAAAATGACAATACAAAGGATCAATGAAATGAAAAGTTGGTTCTTTGAAAAGATAAATAAAATATACAGACCACTAGCTAGATTAACCTAAAAAAGAAGCAGATTCAAATAAAATCAATCAGAAATGAAAAAGAAAACATTACAGCTGATACCACAGAAATCTAAAAGATTATCTGAGATGACTATGAACACCTGTATGCACATACACTAGAAAAGCTAGAGGAAATGGATACAGTTTTGGAAACAAGTGACCTCCCATACTTGAATCAGGAAGAAATAAAAATCCTAGCAGATCAATAATGAGTAGCGAGATTGAAACAGTAATGAAAAAATCTCTGAACAAAAATAAAGCCCAGGATTGGATGGATTCATAGACAAATTCTATCAGACCTACAAAGAATAGCTGGCAAGTGCTTAACATCCAGAATCTACGAGGAACTCAAGCAAATTAGCAAGAGAAAAACATAGTCCCATTAAAAAATGAGCAAAAGACATGAACATTTTTTTAAAGAAGAGAAATGAATTGTCAACAAACATGAAAAAGTTCTCAACAGTGCTAATAATTAGAGAAATGCAGATTAAAACCACAGCGTGATACCACCTTAGCCCTGTTAGAATGACCATGATTAAAAAATCACAGAACAGTGGATGCTGGGGTGGATGCAGTGAAAAGGAATGTTTGCACACTGTTGGTGGGTGTGTGGATTAGTGCCACCTCTATGAAAACCAGTGTGGAGATTTCTAAAAGAATTAAAAATAGTTCTACCATTTGATCCAGCAACCCCACTAGTGGGGGTCTACCCAAAGGAAAAGCCGTCATTTTATTAAAAAGATACATGCACCCATTTATTTATCACAAGTCATAATTGCAAAGACAGGGAACCAGCCTAGGTGCCCACCAATGGAGGAGTGGATTAAAAAAAACTATACACATACACACATGCACACATGCACATAGACACACACATACAGCATGGAATACTACTCCTTCATCAAAAAGAATGAAATAATGTCTTTTGCAGCAACTTGAATGGAACTGAAGGCCATTTTTCTAAGTGAAGTAACCTAGGAACTAAAAAACAACTACCTCAGTTATAAGCATGTTCTCTCTTTTAAGCAGAGCTAAGTGCTGGGTGTTATGGTCATACAGAGTGGCTTAATGGACACTGGAGACTCGGAGGGGGAAGGTGAGAGGGGAGGGCGGGGCAAAAATTTGCCTATCGAGTATAATATACACTGTTCAAGTGATGGCTATATTAAAAGCCTAGACTTCTCCACTATGCAATTGAGCCATGTTACAAAAAAACACTTTTACCTCCTATGTCTATTTAAATAAAAAAAAAAATTCCTAAAACCTCCAGCAAAAAACTGTTAGAGCTAATAAACAAATTCAGTAAAGTGTAGGATACAAAATCAGTATACAAAAATCAGTTGTGTTTCTATACACTAACAACAGAATATCTGAAAAATAAATTAAGAAAACAATCCCCTTTACAATAGTATATAAAAAATTACTTACAAATAAATTTAATCAAAGTGGTGAAATATCTATACACTAAAAACTATAAAATATTGATTAAAGAAATTGAAGAAGATACAAATAAATGGAAAGACACACTGTGTTAATGGACTGGAAAAATTAATACTGTCAAAACGCTCTTACTACTCAAAGCAATTTTCAGATTCAGTATGATTCCTATCAAAATTCCAATCACACTTTTCATAGAAATGGAAAAAAGCAATCCTAAAATTTGTATGGAACCACAAAAGAGCCTGAATAGCTGAAGCACAAGAACAAAGCTGGAAGCATAACATTTACTATTTCCAAATTGTATTACAAAAGTATAGTAATCAAATGCGTTGTACTGGCTTAAAAACAGACACAATGACTGATGAAGTATAATAGAACTTCCAGAAATAAATCCAAGTGTAATACATGTGGTCAACTAATCTTTGACAAGGACACCAGAAATACACAATGGAGAAAGTAGAGTCTCTCCAATAAATTGTGTTGGGAAAACTAGATGTTCACATGCAAAGAAGTGAAATTGGATCTTTATCTTACATCATACACAAAATCAACTCAGAATGGATTACAGTCTTAAAGTTATGACCCAAACTATAAAACTCCTAGAAATAAAAATAGGGAAAGCCCTGTTGTTCTAAGTGATGATTTTGGTCTTAATGATGATTTTTTTGGATGTGACACCAAAAGCACAGGCAACAAAAGCAAAAATAAACAAGTGAGACTACATGCAGCTGTGAAGTTTCTGTGCTTTTAATGCAATACAAAATATGAAATCTTCTATTTGACATTAAATATGGATTATATTAACTACCAAAACATCTTCTCTGTTAGTTACTCTTTTATTGTTTGATAGTGAGTATCAATATGAGTATTTAAGCATGTGTCTACATATGTCTAAATAAACAAATGCGATTGGGTAGAAAATGCACTGAGAGAATGAACATTTTAATTTTTATGTCTTTTCTATATTTTGAGAGTCAATATTATTTTCCCAGTTTTTGTCAAATCTCTTCTAAATTCAAACATGCAATATTAGTGCATGAAATAACATATAATGTTTTCTCTGTGGCTAGGATTTTTTAGAAACAATCAGAAGGGTTTAAGTAGAAAGCAGAGAATATATATACTGCTTAATTATGAATAACATTCAGATATATTAGAGTACCTTGTAAACTTTGAAAATAATTTTTTTAAATATACCTCCATTCAAGGATGGTTAAACTCTTAATAGTACACACACACACACACACACACACAATTATACATGTGGGTATTCTAAGAATATTTTTAAATCTCGCACATTTTAAATTCGAATCTAGTAATTTTGTATGATTTCCAGCAGATAATAACTGCTAAACAATTAGTCATTTTTCTCCCTGATGATTCAGTCTGTAAAACACACTACTCTGGCCAGGGGCATGGGAAGGCAGAGCCCCACCAGACAAGGGCCCGCCCAGTGTTGTTCTACATGAGCCTGGAGACATTCTGGAGAACCTTGTACTTAGAACACTACCAGTCTAAACCATTGGCCATCTTTGCAGGCCCTTGACTTTGTAATTTGCATCTTCTTAAAATATGATATCCAAAAGTAAATTCAAAGGCAGCATTCTACATGTGCCTATATATGCGTATATATATATACATATACATGTATATATGTATATGTGTATATATATATAAAAATTATCTGTTTTGGCAAACAATGTAATTATTATCGATAAACTACCGTTTGCTCTTAACTGTTTTTCAGCTTTACATTCCTACCACAGACATTTATGGAGCATCTGCTAAGTACTGGGTACACTGGAAGAAATGACACCATTAGTCTGTACGGGGAGAGAGACCATCTTTGTGAAAAAGTAAATGTAGTATAATAAGGTTTAAACTAAATACCACATTGGTATAGGCAGTAAGAAGCTATAAACATTCAGGGGAGAAGGTAAAAGACAGAAAAGCTGAAGCGGCTAGGAGGTTTTAAGCAGGAGCGATTTCTGACTGGCGGAGGAAGGGTGGAGTCTGGAATTATCTGTGCCGAGTGAAGGTGGAAGAGTGCGTGCACCTCTTGGAGCACAAACGAAGCCCTTTTCCTGTTGGGTTGGAGCTTTCGATAGCGAGGTACGCAGTGTCTAGCTGGAAAAGCAATTGAATCCAGGTATAAAAAAACTGATCATTGGGCCTTGAAGAGTCCTGGAGAGTGTTTAAGATCTGTTAAGGTCTCTAGGTCACACGTGCTTCTTATTAACATATAACTGAAATATATATTAATATTTTTATATGAGCACTGTTATTTTAAAAACAGAATTATATTAATTTTGGTTCAAAATACTTGAAATGAGCTTGTAACATAAGCTGCTATTTGTGTGTCGTAATATCTATAGCTATTTTTCTGTTAGGTGAATTCCAATCCTTTCTATCCTTTATATATCTTCTTGATTTTTTATCCTTTCCTAAAACTATTATAATTTCCCTCAGTTTGTAATTTGCCTCTGATCATATACATTTCCCCTTATATTTTAAAATCTGTCTTTGAACACATTAGATTATTCATATTTTCTACTAAATTCCTCTAGTGAAAATGCTCATTTTATGCCTTAAATTCTGCAATTTCTTCTTTAGAGAATTTGCCTGTCTTATTTCCTGAGAGAACATTTTATTTCTACCTTAGTTCAGATGAAGATTTACTTTTGCATCTTTTGGGAAAGCATGCAGGCATGCTGTGGTAGTTGCCTTGGAAACACCAATAAAGGTAGGATAAATACTGAGATAGGAAGGGGTAAAGTAACTTTTATTGCTACTATATGCCAGACACTGGGTTGGGTATTTGGAATATATTGTATCATTAATCATCAAACCCTGCAGGTGAAAATTGTATCCAGTTGACTATTGACGACTATAAGCCTTACTGACATTAAATTACTTCTACATGGAAGAACAGCTAGCAAGCAGAATTCAGACCCGTTCCTCACACATCAAAGTATCTGTCATTTCCAATTAAAATTAAATGATAGCACTGTTGTACATTTTGGAGAATTGCACTGAGAAGCATTTTTGTACAGGTTATATGGACTTTTAGTACATCTTTCTAATGCGATCCTTTGATATTTTGACCAAGGTACATTCAGATATACCAATCCATCATCGTGCTGTTATTATGTGTATCAGATTAAAATTATGATGGCTACTAATAATAAAACTGTTCCTCAGGATAAATTGCATAACAGAATATTGACTGCTAAGCTGACTTCTGTAAATGTTAGATAAACTACACTTCATAAAATAGAGAATGGTAAGAAATTTAGAAACTTGGTAACAACTTCATTTTTAAATGAATAACATTTATCTTTTATAAATGAAAATCAGTTTCAATTTTATCTTTAAAAAATCACCCAATTAATTTCCTGATCAATGTGTTCCTCTGATTAATTTACAGTTAGATTTAGACTTTTCTCAGCTTTTCATCTTTGGAATTTTTCTATCTTTTGTTGTCACACTTTTTTGATTTAACATTTTTTAAAAGTATGTGACAAGCTTGTCTGAGATTTTAGCAGATGAATGAATGAGTGAAAATTATACAGTACCCTATATATTCTTCAATAAAATTTCTAATAGCCGGGTGCAGTGGCTCACACCTTTAATCTTGGCACTCTGGGAGGCCAAGGCAGGAGGATCGCTTGAGCTCAGGAGTTCGAGACCAGCCTGAGCAAGAGCGAGACCCCGTCTGTACTAAAAATTGAAAAAAAAAAATTAGCCAGGCAACTAAAAATAGAAAAAAATTAGCCGGGTGTGGTGGCAGGCACCTGTAGTCCCAGCTACTCAGGAGGCTGAGACAAGAGGCTCCCTTGAGCCCAGGAGTTTGAGGTTGCTATGAAGTTGCTCCTTTGCACTCTAGCCCAGGCAATAGAGCGAGGCTGTGTCTCAGAAAAGAAAAAAAAAATTAAAAATAAAAATGAAATTTTTTAAATGACTGTTTTGGAGCTGTAATTTTCACATACTAACTTTTATTTGCACAAATTTTAACCAAATTATATCAAAATGAAGTATCCCTCTTTCCTCTTTTCCATGGAGACCTTTTCTGGAGCCATCCTCTCTCGTGCTCGAATTTCCATCTGTCGTTCCTGAGATGCCTGCGCCAAGGGACCCGCTTTCATTCTTTTCTGGGTATCATTTCCTTTCACTTGCTTTTTGGTTTTTTTTTTTTTTTTTTACTATTCTTTCCTCTCTCCCTCTCACCTCACTCTCTCCCTTCCATCTTTTCCTTCTCCCTCCTTCCTCCTTCTCTCTGTGCCCTCCTTCCTTATTGAAGTATGTCTTCTGGTATTGGACATATGAAGGTAAGTGGCAGATAAACTGAGTGAATTCCTGCGAGTGTGCAAATATCTTTTTTCTTCCCTCACACTTGATTAATATTTTGGTTTAGTGTAGAATTCTAGGTTCAACGTCTTTTTTCCTCAGAATCTGAAGGTATTGTTCAGCTGTGTTCTGTCATCTGCAGTTTATGATGATTTAATGACAATCTGACTGTCGGAAAATCAAGGTCCTCATATTCCATGCCCTTAGGAGGTGTTGGGTTCTTTTCACCCTCAATGTTTTAGAATTTTACGATTTGTATCTAGGTGTTGTGGGTTCATATTCACTTCAATATAAACACTTGTGTCCTTCAGATTTGGGTTTCTTGTTTTCGTCTTATTCCTTTAATATGTTCTCTGCATTTTTTTCTTTCACTCTTTCTTTTCTGAAATGAGTGCCTGTTGGTCAGATCTGCTGTCTGCTTTGTTGATCCTCTCTCCCTTTTAGCTTTTCTTTCACAATTTCCTCCTTCTCAGATTTACGTCCCGTCCAGCGTTTTCAACTGTATGTTCCAGACCTTCTGTTAATTTTTAAAACTGACAAACTTTAAAATTTGTAAATATTTTTAATGTTCTCTGAATGTTTCTTTTCAGAACATCCAATTATTTTTCAGTAATATTCAATATCTTACTTGAATATTAGAGTGTTATTAGTCTGTGTGTTTGAATTTTCTTCTCTCTCTTGAATTGTCATTTTTGCCTGTTCTTTCTTGCTCATGTCTCCTTGGGAATCTGGTGCTTCTTGGTTGTCTGCGCATATATAGGTGAAAGTTTTGGTTGATTATTCTAATTAGCCAGAGCAGATTTCTTCTAATGATGTGTAATTAAGCCTATTTCTTGCTGGGCCTTGCTCTGGAGTAGGACGCATGACTGGGAACTGTGTGTGGGAAGGAGACTGGACTAGAAAGCGTTGCTTAGAGTGAGTGGGCAGGACGGCGGCTGTCAAGTGGCTGACCCCAAACCTGCATTTTTCTGGAAAGACTTTCTCCAGGTCACTTTAGAACTATTTGTAACTTGTATGCTTTTGTTGCATCATTTTTTTATCCACTAAATATCACTTTGCTCCTAGTTCTTTGTTCAGGGAAATCCTACTTATCAACAAGATAAGAGACAATTATTAATATTTTCAACCTGCAAAGCAGAATTAAAAATAAACCAAAAAAGGCACCGTGATTCCATGTCTGTCACAAAGACTTCAGAGTAAAAGTGTGACCTTTATTCCTTTTCCTTCATATAGTACTTTATTAATTCTTAAGTTTCCCTATTTTTCTAACAAGGTTGCTTTCTTGTTTCTTTACCCATTAAAAAAAAAGGAAAGAAAAAAAAAGAGGTTCAGTTAGAAGTAGATCATCTGCTGGAGGTCAAAAGTAAATAGAGGAAGGAATTATAACAATACAAATTATGTCGTATAATCTGCAAGTTAAACTGTGTTTAATGCCTTCTTTTAAAGAAGGTGGAGAAACGATTTCTTTTTTTATTATTATTTCAATAGATTTAGGGCATACAAGTGTTTTTTGATACATGGGTGAATTGTATGAAAAGCAATTCCTTTTAAAGAGAGATTATTTTTGAATGTCAAAAGATCGAGAAATGTTAATCTCTAAAAGACTGAAATACAGGCCTCAATATTTCCCTATTAGCCTAAATGAATGACTTGTTACTTTAATTAGCTAAACATAGAAAATTCTACTCTTTATTCACATTTCAGTTTGAGTCTTGCCTTTCTTAAGCCTTCTTGGATAAGCTCCAAATGAACATGCTCTCTTTAGTCCATTTGCACACTCACATTTATTTTTCTCTTGTGATAATTACCATATTTTGCTTCATATACTGATTTCTGTGCTAATGTGGTAGTTAGTGCTAAGATGTTAATCTTGTGAAGAAGATTTTAATTTTTATTTATCTTTGTTCATTTTTTTTCAATATCTTTAGTAGCTATGTAAATAATATTGGTCAAATGACTAGAAAGATGATGATCTCATCACTATATTCCAATAATTTGTTAGTTGCTTTCTAAGCAAAAACACTGCTTACACATCCAGAATGATGTTGTCTTTTGTACTTTCCTTTCACATTTCCTAAAGCTACCTCTGGGATTGTAGTTTGTATTTTGATTTATGATTTGCATCTTGAAATTTCGATGTTATGAATAAAAATTTAAAAACAAGTACTCTCTTCTCTATTTTCTTCACATTCATATTTATTATAATTTAGTAGAGCAAAAGATTCTTAATTTGCATGTAAAAATGTAAGACATGTCAATTTCAATATTGTTAAATAGGGAGGAATAACAATAAAACATATATTTATGACCTGGAATAGTCGAGTTCATTGTTACTCAGTTTGAATTATGCAGCTAAAGAAGCAAGATTATAAATAAGTGGTTTCCATAAATAGCATTTTTAGACTTATTTGCATTAAGATTTCTATCACATCAGCATGGGAAAGATGCTGAGAGCTATAATACATTTGAAATTTTTCTTCAATTACAGTTTTTACTTTACATGTTGATTTTGTTACAGTTTAAGGTACTGTTTTCCTATTATTGAAAATGATGTCTATCTTTTTAAATTTCATAACAACACTTTATTTATTTATTTATTTATTTTGAGACAGAGCCTCGCTCCATTGCCCAGGCTAGAGTGCTGTGGCGTCAGCCTAGCTCACAGCAACCTCAGGCTCCTGGGCTCAAGCGATCCTCCTGCCTCAGCCTCCCAAGCAGCTGGGAACACAGGCATGCGCCACCATGCCTGGCTAATTTTTCCTATATATTTTTAGTTGTCCAGTTAATTTCTTTCTATTTTTAGTAGAGATGGGGTCTCACTGTTGCTCAGGCTGGTCTTGAACTCCTAAGCTCAAGCAATCCTCCTGCCTTGGCCTCCCAAAGTTCTAGGATTACAGGCGTGAGCCACCATGCCTGGCCTAAAACACTTTAAAATTTCTCTGATGTCATGTTTGATTATTGCATTTCCCATAGTTAATTAGTGTTGAATGTTTAATTTAAGCATTTCTGGTGCTGAATATATTGTTCAGACAAACCTTAGAAAGTCCCTAATCCTGAGAACTCTGAATAGACTAAATTTGTTTTATGATAGCAGATGACCATTTGGTGAAGTTAGAAATGGCTTTTCTGGAACCCTATGAGTAGAATTTTCCTGCCCTCCAGACAGAGATATTGCTCAGTGTCTTTCTGTTCCCAAAGCGCTTGGCACATCTTTCCAACGTGGCCCTGAGACCCTGCTATCTTTACTGGCTTCTCTCTCCATTTGACCTTGTCCACAAAAGGCTGGGCGGGCGGGGTGGGGGGTGGGGGATGCGGTTGGCATATAGCAGACACTCACTAAATACGGTTGAATGAAAGAAGTTTGATCTTCTGAACTTTGGAGGGTCTTTGAAAGTTTTTGGCCATACAAAACATGGTGAAAACAGTGTCTCCAAAATAGTTATTTCCTGTTACTCTTTAAAATGGTCATTGATACTGGGATTTTAGCACTTGGTACATTTTTAATTAAAAAAACAAATTCAAGGATTGATATGTTTTTTAATGGAATGGCTCAGGAAATTTAAATTTTTTATCATTTAAATAAGACAGCTGTGGTGAGGACAGCAAGGATTTGGGACATTTTACTTGAATACATGAGAAAATGGAAATTATAAAGAAGAACATTAAACTGCAACTCTAGTTATAATTAGTTTTATTTGTTTAAAAGTTTGAAACTATCAGTGTAATAATCTCTGATACTTTGGTAAGTCTCAACTTTGCGTTAACATTGTTTCAGTAAATCAATTGTTTTATATACTATTATTTTTTAAAAATAAATTTTTGTTACAAATAAAAATGTGTTTCATTATTTCAGAAGTAAGCTAAGTTTTACTTTTTCTGCAATCTATTGAACAGATTTTTGGAAACATTTTTATGCACCCTACTCCAAATATTAGCATACATAGGAAAGAGTGTTATAAAGGACTGCCCTTGTAGTAATTTTACTTTGTGTCTAGCGTTCTGAGTTATCAAATTCTAATTTATTTTTCATGATATTCTGAATGCTACGTCCACTAGTGCATATGAACAAACCAGTAGAAAATTTCTGCAGTGTGTTCTGAGTTGAAATTTTTCCCAGAGTGACTTGGATTGGAATGTTTGGTTGATTGCGGCAAGTCTGACTCGCTTTTTACCATAAATGGTACAGACATGAGTTTTCAGAAAATGGGCTATGGAAATTACAGCTAATGCATGGAATACACCAAAAGGGGTAATTGCCTCCTTCTTTTCCTTTTTAATTTCAGTACTTTTGACATTGCTAAAGTTGCTCAAAATGCTTACTTCCCTAATTCCAATATATAAGGTCAGTAAAAGCAGGGAAGGTATGTAATGGTGATAAAAGTGTGTTAATTAAGAGAGAATAAAAGATGTGTTCACTTTGGCCTATTACCTCTTTAAAATTGTTTTATGTGAAACCACAGCAATATAAAGAGAATTATTCCTGAAAAGTGTGTGAATTTTTCAAGTTGAACACTTTTCGCTTGAGAATAAAATTTCAGATCACTTACTACCCACTTTGAAGGAATGATGGTAAATTGTGATTATTCCTTCATTTGATATCTGAGCACTCTGTACACAATATAGATTTAGCCCTGGCGATTTTTCTCTGACACCTAAAAACCCTCAACAGCTCCAGGATTTCCTTATCTCTCTTTGTTCTTAATTTTCTTTTTTTAATTATTTCTCTTTTTTATTTCAGAATATTATAGGGATACAAGCACTTTGGTCACATAAATTGCCTTTGCACCACCTGAGTCAAAGCTACAAGTGTGCGTATCACCCAGACACACCACACCCAGTAGGCGTGAATTTACTCATCCCCTCTTCCCACCCACACTGGCCCAATCCCCGATGAATGTTACTCCATATGTGCACATAAGCGTTGATCGGTTTGTACCAACTTAATTGGTGAATACATATGGTGTTTGTTTTTCCATTCCTGTGAGACTTCCCTTAGAAGAATGGGCTCCAGCTCCATCCAGGATAATACAATAGGTAGTTCACCACATTTTTATGGCTGAGTAGTACTCCACATTATACATACACAACATTTTATTAATCCACTCATGGATTGATGGGCACTTGGGTTGTTTCCACATCTTGTCAATTATGAATTGTGCCTCTATAAACATTCGAGTGCAGACATCTTTTTTACAGAATGTCTTTTTTTCCTTTGGGTAAATACCCAGTAGTGGGATTGCTGGATCAAATGGTAGTTCTATTTTTAGTTCTTTGAGGTATCTCCATACTACTTTCCATGGAGGTTGTACTAGTTTGCAGTCCCACTAGCAGTGTATGAGTGTTCCTATCTCTCCACAACCACATTTTTGTTTTGGGATTTTTTAATTAAAGCCATTCTCACTGGAGTTAAGTGATATCTCATTGTGGTTTTGATTTGCGATTCCCTGATGATTAGAGATGTTGAGCATTTTTTCACATGTTTGTTGGCCATTACTCTATCTTCTTTTGAAAAGTTTCTGTTCATGTCCTTTGCCCACTTTTTAAAGGAGTTGTTTGCTTTTTTTCTTGCTGATTTGCTTGAGTTCTTTATAAATTCAGTTATCAGCCCTTTATCAGATACATAGTATGCAAATATTTTCTCCCATTCTGTAGATCGTCTGTTCAATCTAATGATTGTTTCCTTGGCTGTGCAGAAGCTTTTTAATTTGATCAGGTCCGATTTATTTATTTTTATTGTTGCCGTGATTGCTTTTGGGGTCTTCTTCATAAATTCTTTGCCTAGGCTGATGTCTATAAGTGTTTTTCCAACATTTTCTTCTAGAATTCTTATGGTTTCATGCCTTAGGTTTAAATCTGTTATCCTAATTTTAAACACTACCTCAGATAACCCCTTTCTTTGATCACAGCATTTTTTTTCTTTCAGCATAATTATTTAACTATTTCCTACTTTTCTCTCCATTAGTCCGTTTCCTCCTTTCCTTTTTGATCCAGGAGACACATACATATAGATAGATAAATAGATAGAGATACTTAGATTTTCATCCCATGGTCACAGCTTCATTAACACCGTACTCTATATCATAACTCTCTTTAAGCCCTAATTTTCTTATAAAAGCACCACCTGACCTCAATTTGCATAACACTGTACTTTTTTCCTCTGGTCAACATTTTTTTTTTAACTTTTAAGAATTATTTCTAACCTTCTATATTTTCACATTTTTTGCTGCCTACCTCATTCTCTACAGGTGAGTCTAATTCTTCCATCCAAAAGAAAATAAAACTCATCATTTGGAAACTCTCACTTTCCCTCAGCCAAAACCAAGAAGTGATTTATGTCTGCAGCTGCCCTTTCAACTTCCCCCTAGTTATGCATATAAGAGGAGTCCAGCTCACCTCGTACCAATCCCTGCTTTTGAGTTTTATTTCCTATATCCCTAGCCCTCTTAGAAAATGCCCACTATCAATTAATTTTCCCTCTCTTCCATAACAGCTATTCCATCTCAAAGGAATCACTCCACTCAAGAGTCAAACTCAACACTGCCATGACTGAATGCATGACCTTCAACACTAACCCTTGCCTTTGCTCAGCTGACCTCAGCAAGTGGCACTACCCAACCAAGCCAACTGCGCATCAGAAACTTGAATCATTCATGAACTCTCTTCCTCTCTCACTGCCTGAATTTAATCTTTCCCCAAATCTTGCTGATATTGCCTGCTAAATGTCTCCACGTATATTTACTTCTTCTCTTGTCCCCTCTAAACACCTTCATCTAGGCAAGCATCATCTGTTACCAGAGAGATTACAAAAGCCTCCTAAGTCATCAAGGCTGATCTCTGATTTGCAGCTGTATTTATCCTTTCTGAGTATAAATATGACCTATCACTCCCTTGCTGAGAACTCTTTGGTTGCTTTCTCTGTTTCACAAGATGAAGATCAAACTCCTTCCCATAGCCTGTGAGATCCCACATGACCTGATACCTGTGTGTATTGCAGCCTGCCTTACTCTCCCTGCTTCCTGTTCTCTAACACACCAGCTTCCATTCTCTAGTCAAGCAAAGAAATCCTGACTCCTCCTCTTTGATGGTTAGATCGAGGTTCTGGACTCGGGCTTTTTTGTACATACTAACTTGCTGGCAGAATTTGGCTTCAAGGATTATATTCAAATACAGCTCCAGCAGAAAGAGAGGAATTATCTAGAAGGATCAATTGACTCTATGAGAGGTTAGAACACATGGGTTGTGATTTAAGATGCACTTACCTTGGGCATTGGTAGCCTGTTCCAGAGCAGCCAGTTTTAGGGTGGGAAGGAGGGTAAGTTTGTGTTGTCCATTCGGCTGTGGAGTTCTGCTAACTTCAAGGTGGTTTCCAGGAACCTCCAGGTGACTTCCAGGGTTCCAGCTGGAGTGGTGAGGTCAGAATGACGAGAGCTGACTGTTCCTTATAATCAAAAGCATGATGTGATGGAGAGCGATAACCTCTATTCTGAGACAAGGGCTAGCCTCCTATTGATTATTAAAGAGAAATATGACCTTATTTTATTTTTCAGGCTAATGAAGTGGATAATAGCTATTACAAATACCTCATGTCTCTATAGCCTTTGATGTTTATGAAACTATTTTCATCTACTACCTTGGTTGATAGCTCACTTAATTCTTGAGGTATACATGACAACCATTTTTCAGTTTATTTTTGTGTAAATGAAGAAGCTAAATGAAAGGTTATGACTTGGCCATGACATTTGAGTGTCAAAGCCAGGACAAGTGGCCACATAGTCTAATTTCTGTGCTGCCCCTCATGGGATTGGTATAACCTTTAACACTTTCCTGGTCGCAGTGTGTGCTATTAACATCTTAGTGAAGTGTGATGCAATAGGAAAATAATGAGCAGATGACATTGAGGAGTCCATTTTCAGCTGTTTTCACAATGCAGCCCTCTATTCAGCAGTTAAATTGACCTATTTTTAGTTGTGTTTGGGGCGAAGCCCAGAGCAGTACGGTACAGAGTCTACAACCTCCTGTTGGGTGTTACTTGCCCTTAGTCATCATTTGACTATTTGTGATGTTATTTGACTCAGAAAATCCACATTTTCATTTTCTTCCACAGTATTAGTTCAGTTTATCTTAGGTCCTATATACTGTCAGTTTATGTTTCCTTTACAAAACCCCAAGAACTGTGTGTATGTGGGTGTATATGTGTACATGTGTACGTATGTTTGTGTATGTATATGTGTGTGCACATGTGTATGTGTGTATGCATTTGCATTTGTATGTGTGTATATGCCTGTGTATGTATGTGTGCATGTGTGTGTGTATGTGCTAATTCATTTTTGATGAAAACTTCCTAAGTGATGGTGGTATTCACTTTCTACATCCTCACCTCTCAGAAGGGTGTGCACGAGTCAGGCATAGTTACTGTGGGTAACCTCCCCCTCAAGCCCACTACATGGGCATCAGGGAAGTTTGTGCTGGGTGGGAATGGGATAATGGTTGTCTCTGTCCTCAGGAGCCAGGCTTTCTATGTGGGCTGGAAGCTGTTTTCAGAGAAGAAACTCTGAAGTGCTTGCTGGCCCTGTGATCCTGGAGTAACAACCGACTGCAGGTCTGATTTGACCCTGAATATATGCATTTGCATGGGAGTGCGGGGGTGTCCTTGGATAAGGTGGGATTCCCACCCTGCCGCCTTCTGTTCCATCTTCTGTTCTGTGCCATGTTCTGTTCCATCACTTGTGCTCTTGCCTAGTTGGGGAGGGAGAAGGTAAGAGAAGGTGAAGTGGTCTAGGAAGGAGAAAAGGATAACTGTATAACTTGCCCTGAAGCTAGGCTAGCATAGCCCAAGTGTACATCCAGGCATAGGACTCCAGGAGCTCTCAGTCCATCCCTGCCAGTATTGTGCGTGTCTCTTCTGTCTGGGACTCCCAGCTGGAAACAGTATATAGTCCCATCTCTTCATCTCTTCTTATTTCAACAGCCATTATTTAACAGTCTAGGATTGAATTATTTAGGACAATTTTTCCCTCTGTGTATAGCAAATATATGTAGAATCTTAATGACTCTGGAAATACTCTTAATTACTCACATAAGACAGGTTATTAGTAATTGTGGTATATTTAAAGTTCAGATTAATATGATGAGTCTTTATTCCTTCCTGTACAAACTCTGGAGCTATGAAGTTACCAACAATGTAAATGTCCTTTTTTTTTTTTTTTTTTTTTTTTTTCACTTTCAGATCTGTGACCGAAAACACAAAAAGTTCCTTTTATCTTTTTTTTATTTCATGAAATTATGGGGGTACAAACATTTTGGTTACATGTTATGACTTTGCCACATCCCAACCATGATTTGAGACATGCACTTTCCCACCCTACACCGTGTCTATTAGTTGTGAGTTTACCCTCCCCCAACCCCCCAACCCCCAAAGAATATTACTACGGTGTGATCACCTTAGTGTTGACCAGTCAGTGCCAGTTTGATGGCGAGTACATGTGGTGTCTATTCTTCCATTCTTGTGATACCTCACTTCAGAGGATGGGCTCAAGCTCTATCCAGGAAAATGTAAGAGGTGCTAGATCACCATTGTTTTTTATAACTGAGTAGAATTCCATTGGATACATATACCATATTTTATTAATCCACTCATGGATTGATGGACACATGGGTTGTTTCCGCATCCTTGCAACAGTGAATTGTGCTGCCATAAACATTTGAGTGCAGACGTCTTTATTATAGAATGACTTTTGTTCCTTTGGGTAGATGCCTAATAGTGCTATTGCTGGATCAAATGATAGTTCTACTTGTAGCTCTTTGAGGTCTCTCCAAATTCTTTTCCACGGAGGTTGCACTAATTTGCAGTCCCACCGGCAGCGTAAAAGTTTCTATCTCTCCACATCCTCACCGGCATTTGTTGCTTTGGGATTTTTTGATAAAGGCCAATCTTACTAGAGTTAGGTGATATCTCATAGTGGTTTTGATTTGCATTTCCCTAATGATTAGAGATATTGAGCATTTTTTTAATGTTTACTGGCCATTATTCTGTCTTCTTTTGAAAAGTTTCTGTTCATGTCCTTCACCCATTTATTGATGGGGTTGTTTGACTTTTTCTTGTTGATTTTTTTGAGTTCTAGATAGATTCTTGTTATCAGCCCTTTGTCAGATGTGTAGAGGACAAATACATTCTGTACGGTGTCTATTGGCTCTAATGACAGTATCCTTGACTGTTCAAAAGCTTTTTAATTTAATCAGGCCCCATTTATTTATTTTTATAGCTGCTGTGATTGCTTTGGGGTTCTTCTTCAAGAATTCCTTGCCTAGGCCAATGTCTGAAAGAGTCTTCCCTACATTTTCTTCTAGGATTCTTAAGGTTTCATGCCTTAGGTTTAAGTCTGTTATCCATCTAGAATTGATTTTTGTAAGAGGTGACAGGTGGGAATCCAGTTTCAATCTTCTGCATGTAGCTATCCAGTTTTCCCAGCATCATTTATTGAAAAGGGATTCTTTTCCTCAGTGTATATTTTTGTCTGCTTTGTCAAAGATTAGATGACAATATGTGGATGGTTTCACCTCTGGATTCTCAGTCCTGTTCCAAAGGTCTGTGTCTCTATTCTTGCGCCAGTACCATGCTGTTTTAGTTACTACAGCCTTGTAGTACAGCTTGAAGTCTGATAGACTGATACCTCCCAGTTTGTTCTTTTTGCTTAAGATTCCTTTGGCTATATGAGGTCTTCTCTTGTTCCATACGAAAAGATCTTTCCTTTTCTTCCCCTGTTTTCTGTCATTCAGATACAGATATCTTATTAGAATATATTTAATCTGCTAACACAATATAGGTTGAATCATATATAGCCTTTCATTTCTACCATTTTAAACTTTTATTTATTTTTAATAAAAAAATCTTAAGTGCCTTATGAAAATGCTGAATGGGTATCTACCTTATTACCAGTCTAAACACAGTGAACTGTGGTGGTCACTGTCATCAGGGCCTCTTGCTTTGTTATCAGGGTACTAGTCTTTGAGTATTTTCTTGGCTGCATGTTGAAAGATAGATGCCAATGCTGGTGACTGCACAGTACAAGAGGAGTGTGTATGTGTGTTTGTTGAATGCGTGTGTGTATTGCTGTGTGTGGGAGCATGTAGTGAGAGAATGTGTATGTGTGTGAATACGTATGTGCATGTTTGTGTGTGTGGTGAAGAGATCAAAGATGGGTGGTAGGCACCAAAATCTGTCAGGCTGTCAGGCCACACACCTGCCAAGAACCATCTCTGCTGACCTATATATTTCTGTTATAACTATGTCTTTTTAGTTAAAGGTAATAGCTCTCATCTCACTGAAGATTTAAGTGACTGTGATTATGATTATTCTTTTAGAAAATTCATAGAATATGAAGTCATGATAGGAAAATTTTTTAAATCTACTTTGCTCACAGCTGTGTATCCAGCTCCTATATCCATGTCTATATACACCAATATATAATTGCTCTAATATACAAAATTTTGTTAATAATCTTAATATATTCATGAAAATGTCACATTGAAATTAAATTTTAGAAGAAAATAACCTGTATCCATTTGTGCTCTAGCTGCAGAGGGTTTACTACTAGGTCTTAGTATTTCACCTGCTCCTTGCGGCCACTTCATTCACTCATTCATTCACTCACTCATTCAGAAGTTGTCTGAGTGCCCACGATGCCATTTGACCTTGTCAAAAGATGTTATAGAACTTAGATTTGTCATCTGTAACATTAGCAGAATTTGACTAGATGTATTCTAAGGACTTTGCCAATTTTAAAATCTGTGACACTGTCACATGTTCTTTCATTTTATTGCAGAATTTCAAAATTACGTTTATTTATAATACAGGTTGTTTGACATATAGCTGATCAAAAGTTTGCTTTAACTGTCAGTCCTTGTAGTTAAATAAATATTGTATGCAGTTTTCTTTGTGAACTCTTCGATTTAAGTTATCACATGCTATTTTGATGCTGCAGTACATTTTGAGGTTACTCCATTTAGATACACCATATATTAATACAAGGCTTCTGAGAACCATCAAAGAGAAGTTTCCATCATACCTTTCCTTGAATGAGATAATTGACAGATTTCAAAAAGAAAGCTGGAATAGTGGGGTGGTTACTAATTTCTAACATATACTTGATAAAGGATAATTGTCTTTTCACATATGCCAAATGTATTCTTCTTCAGTAATTATTCTTTGCAACAATAGGAAAGGAATTATGGAGATGCCTCATTTTGGGTCACCAGAAAATATTTTTTATGTTATATTAGTTCATCAACTATTTGCCTCTTTGTAAATTTGCTGGTGAAAATAACATTTTAGTTAGTGAGGCCACAGTGTTAAACTCTTGTTTTAAAAGCTATTAGATGAGGAATAGTTGACTGAGTAACTCTTCTCGTATTCCACACATTCTGGAGTCTATCTATCAAAACATATTCTGATAGGGGGACCTCTGGACACACATAAAGCTCTGTCCTAACATTTTGAACAGCGCGCTTTATTCTGAGTACTATTCTGTATTTGTATTGTAGGCTGTTAAAGAAAAAGTTTTTTTAATGTATTAGAAATACCAAATGATTTGAGAGTAATAGCTTTTGAAATGTCGAGGAGTGTTTGTGTAGTGGAAGCAAAGTGTGGATTATTTTTCTTCTATTTAATCTGTTGATCCAAATAAATTTATCTTTGGAATCTATTCAAAGCCTTGTGCATAACAGGAACAGAGTAAATGATCAGTGAATGAAAATAATGTCTCACTTCTCAGTGCATAGTTCAACAGGCAGGCAGTTCATTGTGTGAAACTTGCTGCACTGCACAAGTTTGAATTCTGTATTGTCAACATACTTGCCAGATAACCTTATCTCTCTAAGCTTTGAGTGCTCATCTGAATATGAGGACAATATAAGATCCATGTCATAGGTCTATGAGCATGAAATTGGATAATAAGATGTTAATAAAATAATGCAATTTAATAATAAACAAACAATACTTCTATTTTTGTTTTAGCACATTTTATAGGTACAAAAATTGGAAGGTTCCAAAGATATGCCCATAAAATCACAGCCCACAAATTCAACACATTTTAACCAAATGGGGGCTTTTCCAGTTCCATAAAAATTTCCAATTTTATCCAGTGTCTACTTGAAGGAAAGAGTCTAACCTATTTAAGGATGAGTTTTCTTGAAATCAGTTTAGTCTGGCCTTGTAAAGGGAATGAGAAAAGTCACTACGATGTAACAATAAGAAGGAAGCCAATGCCTGACTTTATTTTGTTTCTCAGTGACCACGTTGTCCCAGCTACGCTCAGGACACTGTAAGTAACTTTATACTTAAAGTCAAAGGACTCCTTGTGTAGGGTCTCAAGGTGTCTAGTGTTACTGGTTAAAGCAATTTAAGAAGGCAATAAATGAATGATTCTGACCATCTTCTATTTATATAGCCAATTTAGAGTGGCAGGGTTGTAATGGAAAAAACAGTCATCTTATAATCAAAGGCCCTTGTCTAAAATCAGATGTCACTCTTCTGACCTGAGTATACTCATCTGTAAAATAAAAATAATATACTTATCCCACAGACTGTGGCTTAATGTGCCCATGCCACATTTATATAGGGCGAGAAAGAGTTTGCAGGAAATAAGATGCAGTCAGTTAATGGTGAACCTTTTTACGAGTCTAAAGAGTTCATATTTAATGCAGGAGGAATCAAGTGATATGAATGAAAACTATTTTTCAAATGATTACATAATAGTTGATAAAAAGTATCATATGGGATATAATTATAAATATGTGCATATATGTGTTTATCTTGTTTACTTTTAAATATCCTGTGAAGATAATAAAACAAATTTATTTCTGTAGAAATTGAAAAGTAAATTCTAACTGTTCTTTTTCTGGCTAACTATGGCATTTATTTAAAAGATCTAATATTTACCAGTCATTGCTACTATTTGGTTCCATAAAAACCCTCCTAATTATCTGTGAAAGCCAAATGTGATCTGAGCTTTCTTGGCAAAAGGATATTGACTTTCATTAAGACTGAATTGCAGTACAGACCTTTAAGCCTTTATGTGCATCTCATTAATTGGCATGTGATTTGGGAGAGTGGCTATTAATTATACAGAAGACGGTGAGTGAATGGAAAGGATCATTCAAAGGCAAACCGTGTTCAAACCTGTGTCCTCAAGCATCATGCACTTCCTCTGGCAGCCACTGATTTGCCTGAGTGTTTGGAATCAGCCATGGTGAGAGTTGTAAAGGGCACATCTAGAAATAACATGATGTCTAGATTTTTTTCATCTAATTTACTGCTAAGTCATTTTTATTAGGCTTGCACGACTCCTTGGTTGAAGTGTCAAGAAGGAAGCATATGTGATATAACAGGAATAGATCCAGAGAAGCTACAGATATTTTTATGAACTAAATCCCTCTCTGTGCTGCCTACTGCACTCCCTGCCCGCCCCCCCACAAAAAAAAACTATGGTGGTGTACTCTTCAAATATCTATTACAGGTTAAAATAAAATGTTTCCTTAGTATAAAGATATAAGAAGAGGCAATCTTCGTAACTATTGTTAAGGTGTCAGCAAATAGATTGTGTCTTGTTAAGTACTGTCCAGAAATCCATATTCTGCTTTCACTTTTATTTGAGTAACATCTCATAATGTACTTTGATAAATCCATACGTAAGTGTAGATAGAAATGAGGTTTCAATAAACTCCATGTGAACTCTGTTTTCATTTTTATCTGTGCAGCTGACATTTCTGTAATTTGGCCCTATATTTTCAAGTTTGGCCTCTTTTTAAAGTCACTTACATCTAATTATTGCTTGCAAATTCTGCGTCATTTTCAATATTAAATTTATTTTTCTTAATGCAATTCATCACACATGCATTGAATATTGATTGCAAAATGCATTGTGCTACATTAAACCTTTCAGATGGGGATGTCAAAACTCTGTACTTTAACGTTAACCTTCAGTAAAGCAGGGTAGAGGATTTCCCAACCCCACGGGTGTTGTGAACAGTGTTTAGTCATCTGATCTGACTGGTTTCCTCACTATAGTTCCCTATAAGTTGTGGTGTAATTATGTCAGTAAAGGACAGATACTTCTCACACTTTGATGGGTCAGAAGGAAATGGCCAACAATTTTGAATGTCAGTTTTTATTAAATGGTATGCATTCTGTGATGAGATTCCCGAGCAAATAGGTCAATGTATGTTCAAAACACTTCCTAAGATTTTCCAGGCTCTGAAAGGCAACATTTCCCAAAATGCAGGTCACTGATAGTCCACATGTGTCTGAAATATATGAGGTATTTGTTAATGTGGATTTCTTGACTCTACTCCAGAGTTAACTGAATCAGACTCTCTAGAAATGGAACCTCGGGGATCTGCATTTTACCCATTCCTTGGAGGACTCTTAATCACCAATTCAAGTTATTTTTCTTGTGTTTGAGGTAGAGTGATTTGTTTCTATGAAAAAATGCTTATGATTAATGAATATCACATTATACTTAATTCAATGTTGTTATGTTTTTTACAGAATTACTGTATCTTTCAAAAGAGGTGTCTTTTGAAAGGTGTGTCAGTGGAAGTAAAACTGATGCTGTTATGATAGGTCGTTTCCTATTTTCCTATATAATAATACCTTAAAAAATTTACTTTGTACCTAAACACACACATACACACACACAAAGAGGTGGCACAGCTAGGGTCAAATAAGTTGGCATAATTAGGGGATCAGATGTATGGAATCAATGTACTGTTATATTTAAAGTAGTCAATACCATTTCCATTATCAATGTAATGATTTACTCATTAATGTTTAATGATTAAACAATACTTAATGTAATTAAGTGGATCATGTTTTAGGTTGCATATTTTCCTCAGCTAAGCATTAGCTGATTGTAGTTAAGTCATTAAGTATACTGATTGCATGCTAAACACATTTTCTTGCTCTTTATAGACATTTAATTTGAAATACTTCCTGCTTGAATATTAATTATTTTTCTTTGCCTCTGACTGATCTCAAGCCTGAAATGGAGCTTTTTTCATCAAAAATTTAATTCATTTCTTTTACACAAAGAATATGTAATTTCAAAGCATGGTGTTAATGGTTTTGCAAGATTCTTTGAAGAAATGGGTAGAAATTATATTCTCCTCTCCCATCTTAAGTACTTTTATCTTTTATTCATTTAATCATTTTTGTAAGGCCTGCTTAAGTGCTATTTCTACAATAGTTGAAGGTCAGCCAGAAATATATGCTTGAGCAAAATGTTTTATTTTAATTAATGCATCAAGGCGGTTTCTTTCTATTTAATTAAGAAGAAGAAAAAAAGAACTTTTCAACCAAAGACTAGTGAAACATTCTGCACATACTTATTTGTTGAATAAATAAAATGAATGCTGCATTTCTTTCAGTTTCTCCAACACTCCACACTATTTCCTGGCCAAGGGTTCTTGCCATATGCTGTCCCTCTTTCTGTGAAGAGCCCTCCCACCCTGAGTATGCAAAGCTCCTCTTCTCATCCTTTATGTCCCCACTTGGAGGAAGTCTTCTCAGACCAGCCTTGCCTCACTGCTCTGTTTAATGTGGATCCCCACTCCAGCCTTTCGCCTGCTTCTTTCTTAAGTCTCATCATAACTTGCAATTATTTCATTTGTCTGTTTACTCATTCTCTGTCTTTCCCACTGGTCTGTGAGCAACCTGAAATCAGAGAAAATATCTGTCTTGCAAACATTTGCATCACTGGAGCCTCGCAGAATGCCTGGAACATAGTAGGTGCTCAGCATATTTATTTGTTGGACTTCAGGGCTGGATGGATGGGCCCGCAGAGATGTGGGCAGATAGACACACGGGCAGATAGACACACAGCCAGATAGTAAGTGCTCTTGAGGGAGATCTTACATGGCCTGCTAGCATGAAATAATGCTAACGTTTGATCAGCGGTGAAGAATAGATAGAGTAATTTCATATTTATCTAAACCATTTTAGTGGAATTGAACTAATTCAGGCTGGAGAATTTTGTGGCTTGTGTTGTTTTTCTGAGATACCGTACTTACACCGTGGTGTGTGACTTGGTTGGTACTATGGATGCAAATTTTTTTTTCATATAACTGTGAGCATACCTTTTTTTATATTTGTTAAAAGACATGATTTGTGGGTATAATTTGATTAATAATACCACCAGCTACTGTCGGCTGTAAAACTGTGCTACCAGAGCCCTGCTGTAATGTGAATTTGGTAAATATCCAAACCTGATGATGTATGTGATAACACTGGGGAAAAAGTGAGTTACTATATGTAACTCTAAATTATTATAGTTAAATATCAATGTAAATGCCTCTACTATGCCAGATAAATATAAGGTCATAGCAGCTCTTCTTAATGAAGCTAGAACATTAAGGTTTATTGCATTGTGTACCTATAAATGTATGCTTAGCACACCTCTTGGTGTTCCATTTTATATATGAAAACATTTACAGGGAAATGGAATATTTGGAATTCAAAGGGCATATAGTGAACAGGAC
This sequence comes from Indri indri, assembly GCA_004363605.1. NCBI lineage: Eukaryota > Metazoa > Chordata > Mammalia > Primates > Indriidae > Indri > Indri indri. The sequence continues at coordinate 28,765 of RJWJ010005062.1, read as the reverse complement.
AAGCAGGTTGAAAGTGAAAAGTTTTCAGGATCATTCTGTTCTATAATTTATAATAATATGGAAGTAATTCTGCATGTATTTTAATTGTAATAATAATGTAGACTATGTGAATTTTAGATTTGTATAACTTTATAGTGAAAGATAGTAGATATTCAATACATTAATCAAAATATAATAAGTTGTTATAAGACAGATGACGTTTGAAGATATGAAATAGTAATAATGAAAAATATGAAATTGTTTCTAATTTTATATCATGCACTAATTTTATTAGAATTAATAAAATAAAATATAATAAAATAATTTTATTTTATTTAGCTTTATAATTATTCAATCACTGACTAATAAAAGACTAACATTAGAAAACTATGTACCATAGGTTGAGTTGTTTATTACATTGTATCACCAGACACTAAGGTAAGTACGTTTTTTAAGTGTTTGTCTTCACAACAACTCCGTAAGTTAGCATTGTTATGTCTATTTTGCAAAAAAGAAAACTGTTGCTTCGAGAAGTAACTGGTCTAATGCCATATTGTTAAAAAGTGGCTGAGTCAAGTTTGTCTGCTTTCAACCCCTGATTTCTTTATGCTATACACATTGCTTATAGAAAATAGCTTCAGCAATTTAACATAATTTCCAGAGACATTATTAATGTGGGCTATATTTTTCATTTAGTCAATTAACAGGCATTTATGGGGAGTGACTGACCAGGCACTGAACTGAGAACTAAGGATAGTCTAAAATTAGACATGAGACTTGTCCCCAAGGACTTTACTGTTGTAAAGTGAGATTGCTACTGGTGGCTGTAAATGTCTGCACATGCCGGGTTCTATTGAGAAGGCGGCTGCACTGTTTCACACGTCTCCTCATCTCCAGCTAATGCAAAGGCGTGAAAGAGCCGCTTCCCCTAGGGCGGTTCTCAACGTGCCTTGTTTAACCAAGAGACCGACTTTCCCTTATGAATCAGATTGGAATTTTGACTTAAAGTAGGTAATTCAAACAAAAAGAACTTCAGTGTTACCTGCTACCTATAGAGTAAATCCAAATTATTTTGAATGACTCAAATACATAACACAATCAGTCCCAGAGTTTAAAAGCATCCCAGATTATCTCCAGGTTTACCACACTGAAACCTCAAATCCAAAAGGCCAGTTATCTACCTCCTTTTTCCCTACATTTCCCCTAGTGGTTCTTGACAATATCCTTCATCGTAGGGTTCTCCTCACTTGAGGTGATTTTGCTGTTCTGGCAAATCTTACTTGTATTTCATGCATGGCTCAAGTCCCCGTCACCGAGAATACCCAGAGGTATTCTCAAGTCTTCCCATCCCTATTAATCATCCCTCTCTAGAACTCTTTTAGCCCATATTGTTTCACAGTTCTTTGTTCCCTAACCCTTTGTATGGTCATTCTTCCCTATCCTCAGCATGTGACTATATTTTCAAATAGATTATAAACATCTGGTGATCAGGAATCATCATACATTCATTTTTTTTTCCTTGCAACACTCAGCTGGGCCTACAGACACTACTAGCATTTAATGCCTATATGTTCAATTTATAAACCCAATTACTGGGTGAAGCCTTGTTATTTCTAGGGACCATTAGCTATAGTTATTTAATGTCTTTCAAGTTGAGACCTCATTAGACTAAAACTAATTCATCTGTGTTGCATATTTCAGTAGAGAGAGATTGTACTTTTGAGAATAAGGAAGAAATTCTAAGCAGAAATACCTACTTGCTACCATTGTTAGTCATATGAGACCGAAGGCCAAGGGTATAGAAAGTTTAATTGCAAAGAATTACAGTGATAGAAACTGCACTTACACTTGGTTCAATACGTGAATTTTGAAAATCCATGAAAGCTTTATTGAGTCCATTTAAAAAAATTCTCATATTGAAGTCCATTAAAAGTTTAATTGAACATAAAATGTTATTTAACATCATCACTACGAACATGTGGACTGTCATATTCAATTTAACCTAATCGTCTTTCTGACATTGTCATCATGGGCTGTGCGCTTTTATTTTTGTTTTTGCTTTTAACTAGATAATAAAGCTTAAATGGGTCTAATTTCTCTTAATAACCCACTGTCTGGGTATCATCTTTAAACTTGTGTGTGTGTGTGTATATATATATATATATATATATATATATATATATACATATATATATTTATTATTTTTCTAGTCTTTCTATGATCTAAGTAACAAAATCCACATACAATATTTATATCATGGAGAAATACTTCCTTTTATTTAACCCAATACTTAGCTTTGGGAATTCCCACTAAAGCCAAGTTGTGGGTGGAGGTTGGGGGAAGTGGTCCTCAGTGACTGGGGTGAATGGTGCTTTCCTAGTGTATACCTCTGATTGCACTTTCCATTTGGGGTGGCCTTTAACCATCCATTCCACAGCAGAGTGTACTGTCATGAAATCTCTTCACTGGACCTTTTCCCAAAAGAGAGGGCTTCTCCTATGCCTATGTCTTCATTTTCTTTGCTTTTAGTATTTTAGTGCATGTTTACTTTGGGGAAAAAAAGTATTTTTTCACTTAAATTAAGAATTTAATAAAAGCTCTGGCCATACCAAGACCAAATCATCCTAGAAAATTCCAGTATCTAAGCAGACCTCAGTATTCCAGAAAGATAAAAGGATGAAGAATTATGAAAGAGAAGGGGATGACTTGAGGACACCTAACCCTATTTTTGGAATGTTTTCCTTTCAACTTTCTATTTGTAGCATTCCAGGATGTGGTGAAACAAGCCCAGTTCAGTCCTCTCAGACTGCATATAAGAAGGAGGCATCTGATATTTTTATAAAAATCTGAAATTCTTGTTGGGAGCAGCTTTTCTTACCTAAGTAAAACTCTTAATGTCTGTTTCAGGAACTGTCATCCAAGAAATCCACATCATGAAAGCAGCTATTGACCTCTCTCGGCAGTGTGTGTGTGAGAGAGAGTGTGTGTGGAGCAGGGAGAGTGTATGTGTGCGTGTGCGTGTGTCTGGATGAATACAGGAAAATTCCCTGCAATTGGAGCCTCCAGGGTCCCTCCCCTACCCACAAACCCACCCACGATGTTCTCAAAACCAGACCTGCAATAAGCCACAAACGAGCAGGGAAAGTGCTGTTTCTCCTACATGTCCAGTTCTTACAGACTGCCTGGTGAGCGTGGTCTGTGTTAGTTGCCGTGTCTCAGTTTTGTGCCTTGCGTTTCTCATGGCTGTCATCTCCGTGGCGCAGGCCTGTCTTGCCTGCTTTGCCCCTTCCTCCACGATCTTCAGCCCACGGACCGAGTCTCGTGATGGGTGGGTCAGTTGCGCTTTCTCCTCTCATGAGTCTCATGCCTTCTGGTGCTCTCACGCTGTGGCTGTAATGCTCTCACATGACGCTCCCGCTCTCCTATCCCCTGTGATGGTTCTTTCATTAAATTCCTGTCCTGTGAGTTATTTTTGAGCTGTGGCGCTTACGAAACCTTTATGACATAGATCCCATCTGCACTGATCATGCCTTGTCAGGAATTTAGTCCTGTCAGCCGCGATTGTTGATTCACATTGTATTACACAGTACAAGATCATATGCTTTCCAACAAGAACTCATTTCTGTTTTATTTCTTCTAATTATGCTTTTTATGAAGAGTTTTAGAGAATCTAGAATCCTATCCATATCCTCGCTTAGTTGGTCCTAACTGCATATTCAAGTGAACTGAGGAAATTTTGCCTGCTTTTATATCTCTGAATTATATTCCTATATGACTAGCTATTTTCTGCATGTAAAACTTGTTCCTATTGTGATGAATATAAGATGTTTTTTTGTGAATTGTTGAGAATTTTTTCATAGAATTTAAAATGAAATTTAGCTTCTTCAGGATTTCAAAATGATTTTATGTATAGGTATATTCTTTTTCCTCTGTCTCTCTCTTTCTTATATCCATGCTGTTTGGTATGATTTTTGTAACACATTTTTAGTAGTTTATATTGTCATTTTGTAAAATGTCCTTTCCTCAGTTTTTACAGGCAATCCCTTGATTAAAGGCCTTGTTGCCTCTCCTAGAGAAATGATGAGGTGTGTCCTGGTGGTCCGTCCCCTCACCGAGTGATTGCTTCCACAGTGATCTTTTTAAAACATGTTATTCTGGATAAGGGACTTTGATGCTTACAATCCTTCAGTGTCTTGGCATAAACCAGACTTCACAGCAAGCTCTGCCTCTGCTTACTTACTCAATAGAAATTACCCCACTGTCTCTAGGCCTCAAACTACTTGTGGTTTTCTCTAGAATGACATGCGATTTTACAACCCCATAACTTTTCCTATGTTGGCTCCTCAGTCTGGAATGCTCTTATTTTGTCTGTTTGGCAATCTCCCATCTACCCTGCATTCTTAATAGATTGACCACCTCTGAACTTTCTATAATTGTAAAAATAGCTTATTACCTTAAATAATTAAATATGAAAAATAAGAATTTCATCAAGCCTATTTTGGGGCAAATGGGATTTCCTGGCACATGGCTTCTTTCCAGTAGTCCTCTGGTGGAAGGGACGCCTTCGAGCTGGTGGGGCCCTTTGCACCAAGCCAGTCACAGACAAGGGATGTAATGTGCCAGCATGAAGGTGTAGATTATCACAGCAGGAAGGAAAAGCTAACTAGCCCTTATGTGGACTTCCCCTGGCTTGGCAATGCTGTGCCCTTTAATAGAGTTGAACCAGTCAGGGGAATAGGAATTCCAATTGAATATCGAGAACGTGTTTGTGCTCACTCCTTCTTGATACAGTTTCGGTTGCTAATCTTTGAACTAGGATTGTAAAACACCAGAGGCCTTTAAATTGTCTCTGGTGAAAAACAAAAAAACAAAAAACATTACCATGGTTAAGAATAAAACGCAAAGCATCCTGTGTACTTATGGCTCCTTGGGGCTGTCAGGTGCGGTTGGGTGGTTGGTGTACTTCACAGTTCTAGAGGAGCTGCATGGTGCAGCTGTCAGTGGCGGTGCAGAGAGTGAAATCTGAGAGCAGAAAGCTGAGCACAGGTTTCCTTCAGTGGGTGTCAGGGTGGGCAGCACAGCAGATGGTGAAAAAGTCAGCTGCTTTTACACATTTCAGGCCACCATAGAATGTCTTTGTTTTTTCTTAGAAAGAATCTAAATTGATAACTTATACTGAAACATATATCATCTACATAAGGCATAGTATAGTGAAGTAATGTTAAGTATGATATTTAAAATCTATTAAGACTATTGGATTTGTTACTTCTATTAAAATGACAGTAGCGTCTACTCAGAACTTTAGTTTGCAAATTATATATATTAATAATTATTGTTTTAAAATGGTGCTTCATAATTTATAATATAACAAAATGACTTCTCTTTGACCCTTAGTTTCTAAAGGAACTAGTATGTTGAAGAACACAAAGCTTTATTGACAGTTGACTGTCATGATCTTTAATACAATGATGAACTATTAATTAATTTATATGCAACAAAATTATTTCTTTGAAAATTTGTGATAGATATAAAACTTAAAATGCCTTCTCTACTGTGATTATTTGATGATATTTTTCATTTTATAAACCATTTTTGGCATGCATTACACTATGTTGTTCTGTGGATATTTGCATAATATTTGAAGTATTCCATGGAGTAAGCATAGTGAGGCATCAAGGCAATGCAGAAATTATTCAATACTTTTAAGCCATCCTTACTGTGGAATTTCTGTCTGGTGATGATGAAGATGATGACAATGATGGGATGATGGTTATGTATGAAATTTGAACTCATATTATTGGCAAATCAGTCTTCTAAGTAATTTGTATGGGGTCATTGCGTGGATTAAATGTGATGATTTGTGAGGTAGGTGCCATGATTTTTCTCTTTACCCAGACAAGGAGACTGATGCATGGAGAGCTGACGTACCTTGCCCAGGCTGGTAAGTGGCTGCGTTCAGAGTTTCATTCTAGCTGGTCTGAACATATTCTGTGTTCTTTCTTGTGTTAAAAAAAAAAAAAAAAAAAAAGGATAAAACCAGTTTTATTGAAGAAGACTGTCTCTCTTTTGGTTTCACTCTTTTTGATACAATAGTTGGTGTGAAATGTCTCCATGTTAGAGTCCCGCTGCCCTGGAAGATGAGCAGTGTCGGTCTCAAAAAGAAGAAAGCTGTGGTCAGTCAGTTGTGAGCTTGAATCAGTCTTTTATGACCTGGAAATTATACTGATAGGCAAAAAATTCCTGAGGAAAAAGCCTGGAACTTGGCCATAATTAGTACCTGTGGTGGTTCGAAGAGCTGAATGTACACAATCGGAGTCCAAAGTGGGGAGCTAGGTTAAGAGACACCAGCTAAAATACAGTGATTTGAGCTCCATAACTGTTCCCATTGTGGTTTCCTAGATAACGTCCCAATAAATATGCTCAGCTACTTGCTGTAACAGAGTGTTTACCTAAAGATACAGTGAATTGTCTTGGGACACTAGAATCAAATGTTATATAAGGGGATAATTGAATGAGGGACAGATATCTGGGGACCTTTCCTATTCTGAAATTTGTATTCCTTTAGCAGTATTTAATCTATATTAAATTAAGTCTTTCTGGCTGGGTTCAGTAGCTCATACCTGTAATCCCAGCACTTTGGGAGGCCAAGGCAGGAGGACTGTTTGAGGCCAGGAATTTGAGACCAACTGGGGCAACATAGCAAGACTCTGTCTCTACAAAAAAATTTAAAAATTAGCAGGGCATGGTGGTGCACACCTGTAGTCCCAGCTACTTGGGAGGTTGAAGCGGAGGATCGCTGGAGCCCAGGAGTTTGAGGCTGCAGTGAGCTATGATTGTGCCACTGCACTCCAGCCTAGGCAAGAAAGTGAGACCCTGTCTCAAAAAAAAGAAATAATTAAAAAATAAACTAAATCTTTCTGATTGAAAGACTTATTTATACATAAAAAGCTGTTCACATATAAGGTACATATTTTTTAAATGATGGGATTTCAGGCTATGTATATAATGGTTTTTAGGGGGAAGATAGTATAGTAGTAGATTTTTAGCAACTGACTACTCTGGCATTTTTACTGATGATGAAGAAAACTGTGTAGTAACCTGAAAAAACGTTTGTTAAAGAGAGAGTTAAATAAAATGCATTGCTTTTCTTACGGCGGCCTTTGACTGGGGTGATTCACATGAGCAGTGCATAAATATCTAATACTTTGCTCTTTAGTTTGTTAAGACAAAGCAACTTTCTTGCTTATTAGATAGGTAGATATATTAATAGATAAGATAGATATAAGATGTTGCTACAGATAAGATTGATGTCTTTATTTTAGTTTTGCTTTTTTTGGTTTTAATATTAGTTTAAAATTTTCATTTAATTGAATAGCTACTATTCATTACCTGCTAGGTAATCTATATTTAATACCTCTAATCCATAAAAGAGCTACTTAAGGTAGAAATTATTAACTCTGCTTTACTTATAAGAAAGCCACAGCTCAGATAATTTTAGGTAAAGCTATGTGTTCCGAAGGTTTTTCAGAAAATGGCATGATGGCAATCCCAATGCGCGTCTCTATTCCTTGCACCGCGCTGAACCCCAAGGCCAAAATGAGTCCAAAGAAAGGTATTTCAAGAATAGGTTATATTTTCAACTACTTGTTGGCAACTAAATGATAAAGTATAAACAGTCTTTTAAGGACGATGCGTTACTTGCACACAGATTACTTGGGACTAGCTGTGCCCTTGTGAATCCTTGCAGCTCACCACCGTGACAGTCCAAAACAATGCAATTCTTTGTGCAAATAATATATCTGTAATATATAAATTGAATGTGCATTTGTCTAATGTCACCCAAAGCTGGTTTAAATTATATGTAATACAGTGTCAATGATGTAGGCAGGTAATAAGTAAAACATGCTCATGATTCACTGAAATATTTTTAAAAATGTAATGAACATAACATTTAACCAGATGTCCACATTTCGCTGGTAATTATTTCTCTTATGTAAATTAAATATTCTTTTACTTTGGGGGAAAAAAAGATTGAAAAATATCAAGTTTTATCATGACCACCAAACCGTCAAAAGATTAATGGTGACATTAGCTGTACTACCATTTTAATTTGAGGTAAATCTTTTTAATAAATATATGTGGAAATATAAAGTCATTTTCCTGATTTCGGCTTGCTCAGTATGACTACTGTAAATATAACAAGTATAAAAAAAACTAATTATTTAATTCTGGAGAAAAAATATAATTTCTAATGGTAATTTTAGCAAAGCAGGAAGGAAAGAAATCTAACACTTTCTCGTCGTATCGCCTCACTCCCTTTTCTTTCTCAGTCTCTGTTGTGCTTGTTTTCCATGTTAAACACAATCTTCTGCCTTTCTAAATAGTAAATGTGCTAATTACTTGTACAGGAGCTCACGGTGCTGTGAATTAAACATTACTGTCATTTATTCTTAGGTATTTCTTTAGTTCTGGGCTTGGGGTTCTAAATGTTTTCCTGGTATTTAGTGTTGTATTTTGCTTTTGAATAAAAGATGGTCACAGGTCTGGTTCCAGTGAAATATTTTAAGTAATGTTTATGGTATGTCTTTAATTACAAAACTGTTTTAACTTACATTAATATCTGATATAAAGGATTCATTTTTGTCATATTTAAGTTATTTAAATCCAATATTTTGCCAGTGAAAATTATACTAATAAGTTTTTAATAGCTTTGTTCATATTTTTCTTGTTAGACACATACAAATACATTTTTTACATATATACACATGCATACTTTAATATATATAAATATACACCTATTTTGAATAGCCTTGAAATTAATGTGCAATTCAATAAAAGTTTGAGAGCCTGTTGCATTTTAGAGATTATACTCCTTTCTGCAGGGATATAAAGATGAATTACATAAAGTTCTTGAGATTAGGGAGCTTCCAATATATTATATGTGTTTGTATATCAAATCATCATGAAGCTAATCCATATTGTTGATGGGTTTGCTGCTGAGCAATGAGTATTTTGTCTTTCTTTTTTATGTTTTTATTAATTTTCTACAGTGAGCATATATTATCTCAATTTATCTCAATATATAAAAATATTTTAATATATCTGGAAAAAGAAAATACAATAAGTTTATTTGATAATTTATTTTTTCAGGTTCAGATTATGTTTAGCTTCCCTACTAAAGTTGTATTTATTTACTTGTGTATTTATATAGCTATCTAAGAGATTAATGTCCATCAGCATTATACTATCATTAGAAAAACTGTTACTAATATATCATAAGAAGTGTTAATGAGAAATTAACCTAATGAGGAAAATATTGTATTATAAAGTTAAAATTATAAGTGAGGTTTTAAAAAATTGACTTACAATTTAAATGTCTTTTTATAATAATATTTACTCATTTATTGTATGATATTGTGAAGTATTGAAACTTTTCAATTCATAACAAGTGGTGCTAATGTAAATGGTAGTGTGTTTTAAATTTCAAATTTCACTTGTTCATTGCTAGTATATAGGAAGGCACTTGACTTTTGTGTATTAACCTTGTATTCTACAACCTTGCTATACTTGCTTATTAGTTTCAGGAATTTTTTTTGTCGACTTTTTAGTATTTTCTGCTGATGATCATGTCATCTGCTAACAAAGACTATTTTTTTTCTTCACAATATGTACACTTTTTACATTCTTTTAAAAATTGTATTGCATTACTAAGGACTTCCAGTACAATGCTGAAAAGCAGTGTCATGAGGGGACATCTTTGACTTGTTCCTGATCTTAATGGGAAAGCTTTGGCTTTCTCACCACTGATGTTAGTCTGATGTTAGACGAAGGTATTTGGTAGATATTCTTTATCCAGTTGAGGAAGTTTCTAGTCTACTGAGAGTTTTTATCATGAATGGATATTGAATTTTGTCAAATGCTTTCGCATCTGTTAATATGATCATTTGATTTTTCTTCTTTAGCCTCTTGATGGGCTGGATTACATTAAGTGATTTCTGAACGTTGAACCAGTCTTGCATACTTAAGATAAATCCCACTTGGCTGTGGTGTATAATTCTTTTTATACATTGTAGGATTTAATTTGCTAATACTTTGTTGAGGATTTTTGCATTTGTGTTCATGAAAGATATTGTTCTGTAGTTTGACTTGTCTTTTAATAGGATTTGAGTGCCATGTATATTTTTAATTTTGCCAGTGTGTTTAACACTTACTGTTAGGTTCTTTATAGTACAATATTAATTTGTGTGTCAGAAATTCACTTCGATGATTCTTCTCCCCGCATCTTTCTATATTTAACTATATTTTCTAATGTAAAAAAAAAATCAATGAACTATGCTCTAAAATGGTTGCCTTGAGTTTCTTTATAATAGCAAAGGTTTTTTTAAACATAGGAGAAATAATGTAATTTTGTCATCCGTCTTCTACATGTAAATTTGAACACATTTCTTTATTCCTTTTTCCTCTTTGGGAAAGTAGAATAATATCTTAAGAGCAGTTACATAATTTGATCAAAATTTGTCTTGGATTGTTAGTCCAAGGTGTAATTTTCTTTCATTAATTCAGAACTATGTTTTTTTATTTAAAAAAAGGTAAAAAGTAGTTACTATATTTAATACTTTTCATTCATCTTTCCCCAAATTTAATAGTCTCATCAGATACAAATGTAAATGAAACATTCTATTTCAAGGTATTAAAAAATTGGATGAATTTAATTAAGGAAAAACGTCAGAAGCAGCACTCATAGCAAGTTATATAAACACTAATGGAGTTAAACTAGAGAAGAAGTGTATAGACTTTTAGCTTTTGATTTAAAAATGAAATTTATTTCACCTGTGTTAACTATTAATATGTTTTCTTGTCTGATGGAAGGGGAAGATGATAGCTACTTCACAGAGCAGTTTTAAGAATTAAATGAACCAATGTAGATAAAGGGCTTAACACAGTATCTGACACACAATAGATGCTCAATATGATAGCCTTTATTTATAGTTAATGTTCTTTATAATTTTCTCGTTAGGATTTAAATTTTATTTTTATCATTAAGCTAACCAGTTTATAACTCTCCATGTTATAATAACTCATAATGTTTTTTGTAAAACAAAAATCAAACTTTTAAGGTATTCTTTGAAAAGGACTATATGATATGTCTACTTTAAAAAATTATAATGTAATAAACACTTAGTGAATTTTAAGTTGTGCCTTTGCCTCGGTGCTGTTCTCTTCATTTATGAACCCGATAACCGTTTCTAGAATAGAAAGATTAAACCTCTAGACTCTGTGTCTTATTCAGTCTATTTAGTGCTGTGCTAAATGGTGGATCTTTTAAATTTACACTCAGCAACAGTTTGATGAAGTCTGCTTTATTTTTTGCTCAGCACTCTCTGTCTTCCTAGATTCGTACTTGTCAATGTTGCTGACAAATATAAGCAGTGCGATACATTACTTATCATGAAATAAAATAAGTTTATAATTTGCTCCATTTTAGAAGCATTATTTTTTCTACTATATACATTTAAATTAAGCTTAAATATTTTTTCATTGCTGAAGAAGGTGAAGAAGAAGGGCTCTTCCTTTTCATTCTTCCCTGACGTGGGCCATGAATGATTCAATTTAACTCGAATTTATGGAGCACCAAGTATATACGAAGGGCTAGAGTCGATGTTAATGACAAACTGTGAAAACTGCCTTTAGGATGCGCAGGTTCATACAAACTTATTTCAATGTAATTTATTAAGTGCTAAGACCAATGTATGTGAAAAACGTGAGGTGAATGGAGTGTCAGAGAAGCACCTAATCCAGCCTCCAGGAAATGAATTCAGTCCAAACAACTCTTCCTAAGGTAGAATGGTAATTATATTTAGAATCATCGCTCTGAATTATCACCAAAGCCTCCATCATCAGTAAAGATTCGCTTATGATCATGATAATTTACTGAATATTAAACAAAAAATGTTAATGCATTTTAGCAAAAAATTGTAAGTGTAGTAAATAAGGAGTGTTGTCATTTGATGATTAACTAGAAAGTACATCAGAAACCTCATTTTTAAGTATTATTACTAATCGAGGATTCATACCTTCATTGAAATTATTTTTTTTAATTATTAACATACTACTGATTTTAAATAACAGCATCATTAGCTTATTGCCATATTTCAATTTTTCTTATTAATGAGTTTTCTTTCTCTAAAAACAAATTGAACAAAGTTGGAAAATTGATATCATCAAGAATTCAAGCAATATTTTTCATTTATTTTATAATTATTTATATTGCTAAAAAATTGGTTTTATTAAAAGTACATTTCGTTGCAAAATTTAATGCCCATATTAGACCTTGATATTGAACAAAATGAAAATATTAAAAAAGAGAATACAGAAAACAAAGATTTCATCACTATCCTATAATCCAAGTTGGTGATGGAAAGAATTATATTCATCAGTTTGTTCATAGAAGTCTTTGGGCCATATGCAGGGATTCAATGTTATGTTATTAGTAGAGCTATTTGGAAAATTAGAAGGAACTCACAATACAAAACTAACATCATATGACCATTCCAGTTAGCATGCAGTACTAGAGAATGCCAAATGTTGTCCTTGTTATATGAAGCAGGTACAAAATGTTTCTATTATAAAATAATTTTTAACTAATTAGAATTTGGGGGACATTCTGTGTAATAAATAACAGGGGATGTTTCTTAATTCATGATAGCAACTCCTTTACAAGCATATTTTGGGGGGGTTATCACTTAATTAAAATATACTGGGTTTCTAGCATAGATATGAATCACTCGTGTTAAAGGAATGATTTCTAAAGGGTCATCATTTCTAAAGTGATCTCATTCAGATAGATTAGAGATTTGGTGCTGTTCTGTGGCTTGACTTTGGTTCCCTTCAAAAGAAGACCACCATGTTAACATTTTTTTTTTCTGTCTTGGTTATATGTTTAACATGGCATATTTATGTTATGTATTATTTACAAATTTTATTTAATAATAGCTTGTCAGTAGGAAAAATAAGCATAAATATCTTGAGAAGAATGATCTTCCACTTGGACCATTTCTTTTCATTGGTGCTAAATATGTTGGAAGAGTTTCTAACTTTTCTAGCTGTAGTTGTGGCTCATAAGTAATTTCTTTTGATTTAGCATCAAGAAGATATTATGACTGTTTTGGATCATTCTCAAAATTTTCCTTTTATACGTACATTATGCCATGATATTTATAAGCAGGAAAATAATCTCTATATGTGTTTATTTTGTGAACCCAGAAATTCAGTAAATAAATTTGTAGAGCACTTACAGACATAAAAGGACATTTGCTTCAAAATGGCATTTGTTCTCAGGGTTAAAAATAGGTCACTATCCTTGCACAGAGAATTGTCCTCTCTTTATAATGACATATTGTTCCCTGAATTTGATGAGTAATAGCACCAGAGCCATTTTACATGTGAGTTCATCCAGATCTCTTAGATTCTTTTCAAATTGTTTGATCACTCAGGGGATGAGTAGAGAGCATGAAAAGGTTACTGATAAAAGGCATACCTTGATCACTCACCTAAAAGGTTATAAATATTTTCTTCTACCTCCTTTACACAATGCTTTTTCAGAAGGAGACCTATTTATGAACATTGTTAAAGAATTGGGTAGTGGTAAGCACTGTTGTGAAGCCCCATTCACTATCATAGTATCTTCTAGAGAAATTATTTTTTGTGATTAGTGATACTCAATAGTGACCTCTGCCATTTTAGAGCACACAAATCTATGTACATTTCAGAAACCTGCTTTTTCTGTATTACTGTATCTAATGATTTTTCTACCCTGTCCTTAGAGTGTGTATATAACCTCACCAGATCGGTAATGGGCTGGTTACTGATTCCACTTTCACGGTGTTGGACAAAACTTATGTCATCTTTTCCTTTGTTATCCCAACTCATAACTTTCACATAAAAAAGTTCTTTTCTGAAAAGAGGGAAAAGATTAAATATGAGCATTTTAAGAACACATGTAAAACTTACTGAGGAAAAATCTAGCCAATGGGCATAGAAAGTCAGAATGAAAAGTAATACATATTAGAAGGTATCTTCTTACAACTTAATAGCACAAATAGTAAAACATTTATTACTCTGTGTATTTATTTTAAAATAGAAAAATACATATTAATTATACTTCGGTTTTCTTTAAAATCTAGAACAGGGCTTTTTATTTATAGGTAGTTTAGGGTATAATTTATGATAAATTTTTAGGATGACTAAGCAGGAATTTTTGTCAGTTTTGTTCACTGCTATATTCCCAGCACTTAAAACAGAGTCTAGCATATAGTAGTCACTCAATAAATATCATCATATGAATATATTATATGACAATATTCTGCTAGAACTATCATTTGTGTGACTCGATTAACTTTTATTACGTTATTGGACTAATCAATCAAAGATGTAACCATATAGAGCTACCGACTTTAAGCGGGAGCTCTGCTCTTTTGCAAGAATTGTATTATTTTAAACTCTGTTCAAGATTTTAAAAAGGGAGATTTTTTTTCTGGAAGTATATAAATTCATGCTATAGAATTTAAAGCTGGAAAGAACCTTAAAACCTGTACTTCCCATTGGGTGCCACTCAGATGGAGGGGTGGGGTGGGGGTGGGGCGTGGAGGGGTCGGGGTGGAGGGGTGGGGTGGGGTGGGGGGCAAACCCACAACTAATGGAAGCGGAGCGCACTGTGTGGGGGAGGGACAAGCCTGTAGCCCTGGGTTGGGCGAGGCAAACGCATTACATGTAACCGAAATGTTTGTAGCCCCATAATATCCCGAATTCAAACACAAATAAAAAACCCGTACTCCTGTACCAGCATCATCAGAGGTGCCCGTTAGCCCTTCATGGAGGGTAATTCGAAACACCTCTCCACGCTGCTCCGCATCTGGCACGCGTCTCCACGTAGCCACATTCCAGTAGGGCAGGGAGAGATTTTACAACGCACTCTTTGCTCATTTCCTGTCAGTCTGTTTGTGCTGCTATGACAGAATACCACAGACTGGGTAATTTATAATGAACAGAAATTTATTGGCTGGCAGTTCTGGAAAGTGGGAAGTCCAGATCAAGGAGCTGGCATTTGGCAAGGGCCTTCTCATTGTAGCATCCCATGGTGGAAGGGCAAAGAGAGGACGAGAGAAAGCAAGAAGACACCAAACTTGTCCTTTTATAAGGAAATCACTCCCAGGAGTTTGGCATTAATCCGTACATAAGGGTGGTGCCTTCATAGCCCAGACACCTCCCATTAGGCCCTGCCTCCCAACACTGCTACACTGGGAATCAAATTTCCAACACATAAACTTCGGTGGATACGTTCAAACCATAGCTGTTCCTTTGCTGAATTAGTTTGACAGGTGGTGATAAAGAACAAAACTCGGAGTCAAATGCCTTTGTCCTAACTCTGCCACTTGCTACCTCTGGGATGTTGGGCAAATTAACCTCTTGGTGCCTTAGGTTATCATCCATAACATGGGAATAATTATAGTACCTACTTCGTAAGATTGCTTTTGTGATTTAATGAGCAGGGTTCAGCAATCTCATTTTGCAAAGGACCAGACAGTAGGTGTTTCATGCTCTGCACGCCACGTAGCCCCTGTACATCACTCAGTGCCTTGCTGTGGCATGCAAGCAGCATATGCAAAGGAATGTGGTTATGTTCCAGTAAAACTTTATTTCCCCAAACAGGCATTCCAGGAGCCAAGATCTACTGACCCGTGGTCTGAAATATTGCTTCATATATAATCAAGTTTCAAAATGATTCAATTTTTATGCTACTTTTAATTAATATCATGGACACACAGAATTATTCAATGTATTAAAAACCACAGCATATTTGAAAATTTAATTTTTAACAAAAGTACAGAACTCTTACAATGTGAAAGAATGTCTAAAAATTTCTGGTAGCAAACTCTCAAGTTAATCAATGGATAGGATTAGAAAATATTTGTAAGAAAATATAAATGGAATAGGTTTAGGAGCCCTCAGTGATTTGTTTTGAGTCAAGTAGTTGGGAAGCATCGGGAATAGGAGCTGCAGTGGTGAGAGAGACGGATGCGTGTGTGGGGGTGTGTCCTGCATTCTAGTCTGTGGCCTTTCCACCTGCCAATCACTTACGTGTAATCGAATTTAGAACGTATTTTTACCTTTTGGCCATACAGTAATCGAATATGAAATAATGTGTATATGTGAAGACGGCTAGGTAATATATTGCCAACCCCAAATTTTGATTTTATAGAACATAACTTCACTGTCTGGTTCTATCTGACTTAATGCTAGAAATATTATCCTGGTCTCATTTCTATCAAGGTTGGATGAATTCTGTCAAGCTCCATTTATTTATGCAGCAGTGGTCTTTACTTAAATTCATTTATTTCTTGGCTCATTTGTTCATTCATGTGTTCATTCAGTAAAAAAATGTGTTGAGCACTTGTCCAGGTTAGGATCTGAGGACAACAATATCAACAAGCTTAGTCCCTGGGATTAAGAAGTTTACGGTAGAATGGGGATAATAGACAAGCGATAGCTAGGAACATTGTGCTTGACAGCAGTACCACGGAAGGACACCCAGGTTTGGGAACATACAGAGCACATAGCCCAGTCTTCCCCAGGAGATGACACCTGCACTGAGACCTGGTGGACAAGTCACAGTCAGGGTTCAGGATGCCAGGACGGGCACTCCAGACAGACAGAGCACCGCGGCAAGAGGGCACAGAGGCAGCAAGTGGTTCATTAGGGCTGAATGAGAGGAGGAGGGGCTGGAGAGGCTGCAGGTCTTGGTTTGTATCATCACAGGAATGGTGACTAAAGAACTTAGGTTGAGAAATAGCATGATCGAATTTACCCTTGAGGAAGAACAATCTAGTTGGTAGGGTGGGGAATTAATTGGAAGAAGGTGCTGCCAGAGTTTGTAACAAATTAAAAGGGTTTTATATTAGTGATCCAGGTGAGAGATGATGCCGGTTAGACTTTTGGAGGAAAATTTAGGAGCTAGAGTTAAAAGATTTGAAGACTGATTCCAGTGGGAAGTGAGAGTGAAAATGGAATCAAGACGACGTCTAGATTTCCGGCTCTCTTTAGACTAATTTATGTTTGGTATCTCAAGCGTGAAATTTCATCAGTATATTAATTACCCTTTGTGTTATTTTTACAAAACAACGATAGTACGGATGTATTTAAGACTTTGTTCTGTGACAAGAATAACAGTAAAGCTAAACAATATTAAGGTGTTGAGATCTGATCAACAAATTTCTGAGTTTCTCGAAAGTTGAGTCTTAACCAGTGCCTCCATGAGCAGTGGCTGACACTGCAGCAGGTGTGAAACTCACTAAGTGATGTCACGGCCAGCCAGCACCTGTGGGTGACACAGCAACAACGGCGCGGGCGTGTCTCTCCCTGGATGAAGAGAAGAGGTAGGAGGGAGAGAAAGAAGAGAAGAAAGAGGCAGAGGTGCAAAAGGAACAGGAGGAGGATTCTTGTTCTGGATTGGAAGTCACAGAAGCAGATACTCTGGCCCTTAGATTTAAAAGAAAAATGCAAGGAGTAATGTTGCCCCAAAAGACTCTAGGGGAAGTGAAGTTGCTTCTCGCAGCTCCCTGGGTCTCGGCACTGCAGAGAGTGCGCTTTCTCTGTTTGGAGTGTATGGATGGGCTCCTCCTGGAATACAAACTGGTCTTTGTTTCTCCATGAGGTTCTGTCTGAGAGGCACTGGAGACAAACAAAGATGAAGGAAGAACATTTTAATTAATTAAAGTTGTTTCGTAGCTTTCCTTTGAAGTTCTCTTTTCTGGCAACGTCTTTGGCAGTTCGGATCGCCCGTGCGACTGCGGATGTCACCTTGTTGGAATGGAAGGCCGCAGCCTTCATTCCCGTCTCACCGAGTTACACACTTCTGCTGGGGCATGCACTTCTGTACCTTTCCATCACAACAACCATACAATAAAGTAAAATCTGAGTAGAGTTCAATAGTACATTACTTTGGCATCTGAACTAAGTGATTACCTTGATTAAGTCAAAATAGTTTCCAGAAGAAATAAGAATATATTCACTATTTGTATTTATTTTTAAATAACATTTGAT
The DNA here is from genome assembly GCA_004363605.1 of Indri indri. NCBI lineage: Eukaryota > Metazoa > Chordata > Mammalia > Primates > Indriidae > Indri > Indri indri. Next base: position 10,687 of record RJWJ010005062.1, on the reverse strand, counting down.
TTTATACAAACTTGTCAGCTCAGAGTCATAGGTCATTGAGTTATTGCTATTTTTAATTACTAAAAGGTGTTGAAGTAAATTGTAAATGCAAGATAAGATAAAGGGTAGAACAAATTGGCATTCTTTAGTACTTAAAGATTTTGTTTCAAGGCCTTGAACACATTTCACAATCTTTAGATTTTCCAATGAGATTTTTTTTTTTATGTCATCCCAGTAAAGCAGGAAAAGGCTCTTGATGTCTGGCACTGGCCATGCTGTAGGCAGAGGGGACCGGACGGATTTTGCCAGTGTCCTGTCCCATCAGTGTATGCTGTGTTTTATGGCTAGAGCAACCATTTGTAGTGTTGTCACCTTTTGTGGCTTTCGCTTTTAAATCTCTGATCTGCCTAAAATTTTGCTCAAAAGAACCATTTCTAACTGGCACATGCAGTTCTGTTTGAGGCAATTCCCTAGTAAATCTTCGGACATGCCATATTATATAAAATTGTGCTCTAAAGCAGTTCCTGACAAATTTTCATGCGTATCTATTATTATTATTGTAATTGATAAAATGTTTTGTTCAGTGTTTTGAGAGTTTGAGTGTTTTGAATTCAGTATTTTGAATAGCAAATTTTGTTCATGGTTTAGCACTCAAAACAGTTTTAAAGGCTTTACAAATTTTGTTTAATTTTCACCCCAACTCTAGGAAGTGGGTGCTGTTATATGCTATTTCAGGTGATAAAATTGAGCTCAGAAAGTTTAAGTGACTTGCTCAAGTTTATATGACAGATTAACTCATGTTGGAACCAAGATTCTAGTTGCAGTCATTAATTCTGACTCCAACACCTACACCATTATCCACTATACTCTTTTAAGAATAATCTGATCCCAAAGCATCTGTGTACAAAGAAAAAGAGAAAAAGTCATACACATGCATAAATATCCTTCCTTCCTTTGCTTATCTTCCTCCCTCTGTCTCCTCTCCTTCTCCCTGTCCCTGTCCATCTCCCTTTTGTTTTTCCTTTCCATCTTTCAGGTTCTAAATAAAGCACATAGAGCTTAGAGCCAAATAGACCTATTTCAAAGCCGGTTCTGTCATTCTCCAACCGCCTTATTTGAGAAAGCTAGTGAACTTCTCTAAGACTCATTATTACTATTTTTAAAAGGGGGTAATAATACCCTTGCCAGAGTGCTTTCTGTTTGAATGTTTTCGTGTCTGGCAAGTGCCTCGCCACAGTAGCTGTTGTTGCTATGATGGACTGTGTTGTCTCTGTCCCTGTTATTACTTTAGGTCACCGTGGGGCCTCACTGTCAATGCCGCTGTCATCTGTGCACTCAGCCAGTGGAGCCTGCTTGTGCCGTGGTCCTCTAGAGCTGATGGAATAGCTTGCTTATAAGATCTTTTGAGAAACCTGAGTCATTTCATACACCACCATGAGTGTCCTAACAAACTGCACAGGAAGCCCCGTGGGACATGGGGCATTTTTGCCTCTCAGAATCGTGGAGTCGTTTGTATATGTTTATTTTCACATTGTCTTACAACATTTTAAAATGTAGACCTTATTGCCAGAAGCAGTTTGTCTTCCAACATATATGCTGGATTTCTTGATTTGGTTTCTTAGTTCATTGTCAGAAAGAACTTGTTTTAAAAATGCCAAGCCAAGTTCTGTCTTGATGAATATCGTACGTAAGCTTCGTGTGGTCCAGCTTTTGAGGAGGAGGCCTTCTAAATGAAGCTGGGTGCTTTAAAGATTTCTTGTTTTTCTAATGACAAACAAAGCCGTTCTGAGGTCTGCCATCCCTGATACACACACACACTCTCATACATCATTGGCATTATTTTCTTTTCCTTATAACATTTATCATAACAGTCACAATCTCATTTCATTGTTTATTATGTGTCTTTCCCGCTATACTCAAAACCAAAAAAAAGTGGAGTGATTATTTGACTGCTTTTCAGTTTCCCTAGGGCAAACACAGTTCCTAAATCTGTATCAGCTTTGAGGTAATGCGTGAATCCATCTAAAGCGCCAGTGTTTGCTTCATAACTGCGCCTTCTGTGAATGGTTGTTAGTTTCTTTCTCCTGTGTGGCTGGTCTTTGCAGAAACTTCTGATGCCTGAAGTCTGCCAATGGGCATATTTCTCAGATGATTCAAAGCATGTTAAAAAAAAAAAAAGCCTCAGCTCTTCCGTTTCATTCTTGAGGACGGCTTGTTTGAACAACTTAAAACCAGCCTAGGTCATTATCTGCACTTTGTCAAAACCAATATATGACAATATGTGCCATATATATGACCAACATGTGACACCCACCTTATTTTCTCTCAGACATTAAAGTTATAGCAGCAATGCTATCCAGTGTTTAATCTGAATTTTTTGAAGTTTGTGGGGTTTTTTTAAACTAAAAAAGCTATCCATGCATACAGTTTTAAAAAATCAAGTAAGTAACTGCAAATGACATGTAATTCTCTTTTCAAATCTCAGATCTTCTAGCTTCATGCCTAGAAGCAATCAATTATTTAATTTGCAGTAATTTAACAGTAAAATATTTAGAAACATTTCACTCTTATGCTATCATGTATGTGTGTATACTTAAATGACTACTATGCTCACTGTTCTAACCCCTTGGTTATTTTTCCCCACTTAAAAGTATATATCTTTACTTTCTATGTTAGCACGTGAGGAGTTGACTCATTTTTTAAAAACAACTATATACTATTTCACTGCACAGATATACACCCATAAATTTAATCATTAGTTTACTAATGAACATTAAGATTTTTTCTGCCTGTTGATATTTAAAAGCAAAGTTCCAATAAATATTTCTGTAAGTACTTTTCATACACATATTTATATATATTGATAGAATAAATTCTTGAAGTAAACCATTGGATCAAAGGGTTTTTGTTTTCTAAGTGATGATAGATCTTTCCAAATTTTCCTTTAAGTTGTTTTTACCAAATTATACTTCTAAGAAGAGTCTATGAAAGTGCCTTTCCTGCAGCTACTAGCCAATATTGTTTATGGTCAATCTTTTTGAATGTTGTTAATCTGATTTGTGAAAAATGGCAGTTCTTTGTAAAATTGTTTTAAGTTGCAATTTTTAATTAGGTAAAAGTCTCAAGATCTTTTCATATATTTGAAATCCATTTCTATTACTATGTTGTTGCTCATTTTTCTTCTATGGTTTTGGCTTTTCCTACTGATTTGTAGGAATAACTCATTTAGTACAGAAGTCAGCTCTTTCTGTGCCATATGTTGCAAATTCTTTTTCAGTTTTTAGGCTTTTTCTTTTAACTTTAACGAAGCTTCTTCATGCAGAGTTTTTTTTTTTTTTTTTTTTTTTTTTTTTTTTTTTTTTTTTTTTTTTTTTTTTTTTTTTTTTTAATTTCAGGGTATTGTGAGGGTACAAACATTATGGTTACACTTTATGTCTTTGCCTTACCCAAGTGCAGGTTAAAGGCATGCCCTTCCCTTCCTACATGCAGAATTTTTTTCAATGCAAAGTTATTAATCTTTTCCATTAATCTCTTTTAAGGACTATGTTTCTTTGACTTACTGAGAAAGGATTTGCTTCCCTAAGATTAGGTTAAACATTGTACCATTTTATTCTAAACTATTACAGGTTTTTAAGAATGTTTAAATCTATTATCCATCTGGAACTTATTTTGTTGGAAGAGTGAAGTGGAGATCCAACTTTTCTTCTTCTTCTTCTTTTTTTTTTTTTTCATATGGCTAGCCAATTGTCTCAACACTATTTGTCGAACAACACATCTTTTCTTCTAATTTCCATATATGTACACCCAACCTTTAGTAAAAATTGAAAGGAAAAAAGGAAAAGACTGTGCTATGATTTGATTTCGTTGCTTTTTATTTGCATTTAGGAATAAGAGGCTCAGAGAAGACTATGACGATTACAAAATACATAAAAACTTTCCATCTTATCTTATCATGATAGTAAAAACTGAGATCCCAGAGAAGACTTGACTAGACAATGGTAATGGCCATGGTGGAGTATTCCTTGTTGGGAGGTCCGAGGAAATGTACTGATTCATACTAGAGAAGAAGATCTGTGAACACTTTTCAGCAAAGTCGAGGATGCTGACTTTTACCTTTCAAGGTTCTGCGTTAGCAGACCCTTCCTTTCTCTACAGTCTCATTTTGTCCTGTTTTCTCCCTTTCTCAGGCAGCTCCAGCCACCCTGGAATTCTTTCAGTTTCTGGAACTCAGCAGGCTTTCCTGACTTTGGACATGTATCCCTCTAGTTGGAGTAGTTTCCCCTCCTCACTTACAAGAATTTACTTTAAAGTAAAATTTAAAATATACCATATATCTGCATAATATTTTATGAGAGCATGAAATCCTTATGCCCATAACTCTTCTCTCCTCCTTCTCTGCTGACTCCTCCTCCTACACAGTTGAGTAAATAGGCCACTGAAGAAATTACCAGCTGATGGAGGTGTCACCATTAACATATGAGTCATTGCTTTTTGTGCCTGCGCCAGAGATTGGTACCAGGATCTAGTGAAAGGCCTGGGATGGGAACCAAGATAAGCAGGCTATGCACTGAGAGTGCCCTTTATTCCATGAGAATAGTACTAAGCATACATTCTCAAATTTATGTATTGTTGCTTCTAGCTATGGGATAGGATAATACAGAGTAATTTATAAGCTTGCGACTTAACTATTTTTCACAATTATTTCATGAAAATAAATAACATTATTTTTAAAAGATCCTTATTCTTATAAAAAGTGTCATCCTTTATTCCGAATATACCCTCACCAATAGTTTCTTGTGTATCCAGGTTAGGGAATACAAATGTCTACACTCCGGAATTGACATTCAGAAATTTAAGCCACTACCATAATCCCATGTGTAGTAAAAAGAGCAAAATTAAAAAAAAGAAAGAAAAAAGTTGAGACAATTAAAATTCTGCTTGGATTCCTTTAAAATATTAATATGTAAGCCAATTCCTATATTTACATCTGAGTTACTCTAAGCCCGTGGTCTACATTCTTTTTAGGTCAGGACTTTAGCAATAGAAGATGAAAATCTGTTGCCTATATATGAAGGTGGTGCCCGGTAGCTTCCTTTTGTGTCACTATCTATTGTCCCTTGGGAGAATCATCTAAGTTTCCACCTTTTATGCCACAGGGTTCAGGATAAAGTCTATGAAGCCTACACAGTTAAGGAATAGGCTTTATTGGGAAAACCTACATAGCCAAGGATCAGAAAGAGAAGAGAAGGTGTGGGGAACCCTTATCCTTCCATCATCCCATAGAGAAACATGTCGTGGTTCGGGTGTTTCTGGGCCTAGGTGGTTAATGGAGGGATACACAGGCTGATTTGTGCCAGGCAGCCTGGGTTTAGGATGCCAACTGTTTAAAAGCCTTGTCTGGATATGCCAGCTGCCCAGCTCTTGCAGACCTTATAATACGCGGGATATTTCAGTTCATTCTGCAGCTGAGGGGGAGCCATGGAAAGTTGAGCTTGAGTGGCCCCTCCTGCTAGGAGACAGGGGAGCCCCCGTCCGACCATCCCAGCTAGCTTATTGTCCAGGCAATCAGAATACTCCTCTGGTCATTTTCAGACAGTCCTGATCCTAGTACTGCAATGTAAGAGCCCATAAGAGCAAATTATATTTTAAAGAGACATGGAATCTAAAGAGACATAAAAAATTTAAAAATGGGCAACTGTGTGAGATGATGACTATGTTAATTTGTTCCACTATAGTAACCAGTTTACTATATACATATCCTATAACATCATATTGTATACCTTAAATATACAAATCAAAATCTATTTTAAAGAAATTTTAGTAAAACCTGAGACATGTATTGTGTGTGTGTGTGTGTGTGTGTGTGTGTGTGTGTGTGTGTGTGTGTTTCCTTTTGCGAGGATAGGGGAGTGTTGGGGAGCTTATTATTTTAAATCACATAGCCACACTTCCAATCCAATCGTTGTGCTCCCAAATGACTTTATACATGTTTTCATTTCTTTGTTTTTGAATTATTGCTTCCGTTTGCCTCTTTAAAAAACTTCCTGTGTTCAGTCCCAGTTCCTGTGGGTTGCTTTGCACATGAATGTTATCAGGACTTCTCAGGTGACTTTTCCTACTTAAGCTGGTTTGTTCTAAGATGTCCTTCAACAACTGCAGATTAGATGTGCATGTTGTCAGAAATTTTGTCCTGTTTTTTGATGTTGCTGATAGAGTTGTTGCTAATTAATTTGTTAGGACTCTTGATGGGATATCGATGACAGCTCAGGTTCTTGTTATCAAAATCATACTGTGGTCACAAGCATTATTATTCATTTAATGAGTTTTTCATGAGGTACAATGTCCTGTTGTAATGGAATTTTCTGGTATGTAAAATGGATATTTAACATCTTTGTTTCTGTTTGGTGGACAGGAGGCTTTCAAAGGAGTGACGGTTTTAGTTCCTTTTGGGGTTTATGACGGTCAAAGTGCTCTTTCAGATTTGGATCTGATACATCCTAAATGGTGAAGTAATGTGAAAAAAATTTACCTCAAGTCTTTTTGTAGGAACCTTGTACTGGCTCAGGTTAAGCTTAGTGAAAGGCAATGCTGTACCCCTCCAGGGAATAGCACGGAGAAGAAGTAGTTGGGAGAGGATTCAATTTGCAGTTCGCAGAGCGATATGCTCATGTGCTCAAGATTAAGCAATATTTAATTTAAAAAAATAAGAAAGCAGAACAGAAAAATCATACCAATGAATAAGATGAGAGGGATTTCAAAGTTCTTCCATAGGCAATTTGAGTCCTTGTGGTCTAATTTTCTCCGAATTTTCTATAATGAGGTTAATCAAATATATGATTTCGCCCTGAGTGACTCAAAGGCATTGTGATGTACACAAAACCTGTTTGTGCCCCACTTTTTGGGGGAAAAAAATCACCTTTTGAGATGTCATGAATCAATGTTTATTATGTCTTTCAAAATTGTTTTAAGTATTTCATATAGTGTAGATATTGATTTAAAGATTGGTTTGATAGATTAGCAAATTTTTGTTTTTTTCCCTTTGAGAACTTTACTTATTTGAAATCTATATCTGGAATATGTTCTGAAACATTCAAAACCACTGATAAATTGGATATTTTACAGGATTCATGTGATTTTAAACTTGTATTAATAGTAAATATATTCACAATGTAATACTTGAAATTTATTCAATCTCTAACTTGAAAAGGTAAAACATAGGAAAGAAGTTGTCTCTCATTTGTTTTTCATCCTCCATATAGGCCTTCAACTCACTTTTCTTAAACTAAACTATATTCTTTGCTTAATTGAACCACATGACATAAAGTTGACTGTTGGGTGGCAAATAATGAAAAATGCAATGCCTTTCATCAAATAAACTTGCATTTTTCGATATTTAAGATTATTATATATTCGAATAAAATTCTGTTTACTTTGACATTTTTAAACCATCTAGAATTAGAGTAAGAAATGTACATTGGAACTTGGCCTTTATTAATGATGACTTAAAGTAAAAAGCAGACAAATCCATATAAGCTACAGTTAACTCAGGTTTTTGCCTGTTTATTCTGTTTTTATTTGTTAGTAATACCTGCTTGAACAAGGAAAGAGAGAAGGTGAGGCAAAAATATGAGGTTTCTTTAGGTTAAGGATGAGAAGACCTAAGAATATAGGTGGCTCTGAGTTATTTATTTGCATATCTCTAAAAGAAGGAAGTGATTGGAATATTGCTTAGGAGGCTGGATAAAAAATAATATTTATAAGACTGGAAGATAATGAGGTAATTCTTGAATAGACTTGTCACTGTAAAATTATATTTATGCATGTTTTAATTTATTTTCCTTATCACCAAGCAGTCTTACTATAATCTCAATATTATGTTGGTGTTGGTTGTAGCAATTTTTTATGTTATGTAAGTAAACTTATATCACTATATCAAATAAAATGATAGACTATTATGCAAATATTTCTAAAGCTGATGGTTTGTGTGTTTAAAAGTATTTAATTTGAGAATTCTACTTCAATAGCACATACTTAATCCAACATAACAAAGTTTGTTTGAGATATTATAAAGTCCAATTTGGCAAAAAAAAAAAAACCACCAACATTATTTGGATAAGAAATTGGTTGAGATTTATAAAAGTCGCTCCTTTTTAAAAAAATTATATTATTGTTATGTCAAATAAAAATACAAGTTAATTTTTTAAAAGTCATTCCTGTAGTGTACATTGCTTTACACTACCCAACACAATACTGAATTTCAAGTTAGATTTATTTCAATATTGTGAAGATATTGTGGAGTTTTAAAAACCTATGACATTTAGGAATCACTTGGTTTTTTAAAATTATTGTATTAATCTATGGGTAATTCTAGTAAAATTTCAAATTAAAGTACTTAAAAAAGATCATTACAGTCTAATCTTTATTTTTTATGTTCAGATCTGCAATAAGATGATAATGAATAACTTCTGTCCTAAGTACCCTAATACTCTCAACAGCAAATTTTAAATGTCATTAACTCTGAAATAGTCAATTGAAAGAGGAAGATAATGAACATATAACACCCAAATAATTTGTTTGGCTATAGATTACATTTATTCACGCCTTTGTTCTTTCTAGTTTATCTTCACTGTGCTACCAACAACGAATATTTATTGCTTCCATAATCTGTTTAAAATATTACTAAAGATAATGAGAATCCTAGGGGCATAAGATATGGAACTTAGTCTACTGGACAAATTGTTCTTGAAAAGATAAAGAACCCATGGAAGCACATGCTAATGTGTGTCGAATACGTATCCTTAAACTAAATAAGCATTTCAGAAAGTAGGCGAGTGTTTGGGTCATTGTGGTCTGAGGGTATTCAGCGCACTTCACATTCTTGGATCATACTTGCATGCAACCTTGTTTCAGCAGAAACAAGGAGGAGCATTTCCAAGCAGTATAAATTTGAGTACAGTTGTGGAGTTAGGAATGTGCCTGGAATGTGTAGAATGTTCCTGGAATGTTAGGACATAGCAAGAGGCAAACCTGGTAAGGAGGAGGATAGTTGATGTAGCATGGTGCTAGGAGACTGGGATGGAGTGTCAGGCTGAAGAGTCTGTGCTGTGTAGCTCCTGATGGTCTTTGAGCCGAGGGCGACAAGTGCCAAAGAGTCAGCTTTAGTTAAATGATCAGAGAGCGTAGCTCTATAAGGATCTGGGTTGGGTAATATGTTTTAAAATGTTTCCTAAAATAACAGTTCATGCTACAAATTTTGATTGTTAGAGCTCATGATAATTAAACTATTAATAAAATGTTATATTTTCCAAATGCAATATTGGATTACTAAAGAGGCAGATGAAGCACAAATGTAGCACATTAGCAAAAGAGGGTATCCCTCAACAATGTCTTATGAAAGGATTTGATGTTTTAAAGAAATGCACCAAAGTAGCCGTTAATGGAAAAATCAGAGCTTTATAATTTTAAATTTTAATATTTTCATTTTCAATTGCATATCAGAAGCAGGTGTATTTTCAGTGCTTGGGGCCTCTAAAGAATTTATCTAATCCTGTGTACATATAATGTGTAAGGAGAAGGCCCTCAGCCTACATTCTGCTGGATAATAAACAAAACCAATTGACTCTTTGAAGAAACTAGATCAGTGGCTCTCAAACATTGTCACACTCATTATCTGGGAATCTTGTTAAAATGTAGATTCTGAATTCAGTTGCTCTGGAGTAGAGCTAGAGATTCTACCTTTCTAACAAGCTCCTAGGTTATATTCATGATGTATTTCCTTGGACCACACTTCGAGTAATACAGTGAAATTTTCAAGGGATTGGTCTCTTAATGTATTGCACAAGGACAGACACTCACACACCGTGTTGTTATGTGTTGGTTTGCACATAAAGTACTGTTCTAAGATTCTATCCAATACCTTTAAATATTGAAGAATGTAACATTTTCATAATCATTTTTTGATGGTGTTTTAATTGTTTTTGCTGTGAAGGATAAAAAGTTCAGTTGCCTGGGCTGTGAAGGATGATATCTTTTAAATGATAAAATCATTGCCCTGAAGAAATTCTATTTAAAAAGGGACACAAGAGGCTGAGACAGGAGGATCACTTGAGGTCAGGAGTTTGACACCAACTTGAGCAAAAGTGGGACGCCGTCTCTACTAAAAATAGAAGAAATTAGCCAGGCATTGTGGCGCTCACCTATAGTATGAGCTACTTGGGAGGCTGAGGCAGGAGGATGGCTTGAGCCCAGAAGTTTGAGGTTGCAGTGAGCTATGATGACACCACTGCACTCTAGCCAGGCGACAATAGGGAGATTCTGTCTCAAAAAAAAAGTAGGGGGACACAGGAACAATTAGAATATAAGGGTACCCATTGATCATATGAGAGGGTCTGAAATGATCAGATAAAGTAACGTGACACAGCTTATGATTCCGTTAGCCCACCACTTCGTAACATTATTATTCGTTATAATAATAATATTCAAGGAAAGCAAAGGCCCTAGAATGCTTGAAGCATGGAGATCTTATTGAGTATTAATTACACATGATGCTAAAATGGTATATTAGACCTGGGATGTTAGCTTGGGTTTTGTTTAGCAGGCAATGGAAACTATCCATCAAAGGCTTTTGAGATAGTGGAGAGGATTGGGAAGCAGTTGGGTAGAGAGAGGATGACCACAGGACGCCAGAGAAAGGGATCTTTTTTTTTTT
>RJWJ010005061.1:0-70999 GCA_004363605.1 Indri indri | reverse complement strand
AAAAAGAAGTGTATAGGTTAGTTGAAGAGAACGTATACTTTGGAAACAGACCCCCCAGAAGTTATAAACAGTTACCATGTGATAAGGATAACCTAGTAACTTGGAGAAAAAAGGAAAGCTTATTTAAAAGGTGAACCATGAATAACTGGTTAACTACTGGGAATAAGCTAAGCTTGTTTTTGTAACAAAAATCAATTTGGAATTGATTAAAGAATAAAATGTTTAAAATGGGTCCATGGAAAACTAGGATAATATTTAATTGAATTTTCAGAGGAAGCCAGAGTATTTTGTGGATTAGGAACAGTGCAGGTTGTCACAGATTTGCCTACATATCAATGAGGAACTCTGGCTCCAGAGCTGGCCTTCCTAGGGTTAAACCTGGGTTCTGCTGAACAATAGCAGGGTAACCTTGAGTAAGTTATTTAGCCTCTCTGTGACTCAGTTTACCCAACCAAATATGGAAAATGTTAGTATTTGTACCATAGAATTGTCATGAGGAGCAAATTAGATAACAAATGTAAGACATATAATAGGCACTTAGGATCAGACATATTTACAGTTATGCTGATTTCAGCATTTCTGATGGTAAGGACAGTGTACTTTTCTATCAGTGGGAAGTAGTTTAATAAATTATGGTAATGCAATATGCATCCAATAAAGTTATGTTTTGTGAGAGTATTTACCGTATTGTTACAGTTCTGATGACACGGTTAGTGGGAATTCAAAGCAGAAGACAGCCCTATGTCTGATTAGCCCCTACTTTTATATATTTTATATCTATGTTATATGTATATTTAAGGCACACAAATATATGTATACATGAAAAAATGATCTGGAAGAAATATACTACAATATTAATAATAATCTCTGGCTGAGAGGACTAAGGATTGGTTTTTTTCTGTGTACTTTTTGTGATCGTTACAGTGAACGTGAATTACTTTAACAATAGCAGTAAGATGCTACTAGAAAAGGAAAGGGTACATGTTAGAGTCCCTGTTCTTCTCTGTACGAGAATTTGCACGGTTCATTAGTGACTGCAGTAATTCTTTCTTTGCTCTACTTTCATAGTCTTTATACTTAACCCTTTCTTGGCCAAGAGGGGGAGGCTTTAACAATGACAATTTCTATTATGCTTTTAATTGAACGATTTAAAAAAGTGAAACGTTAGCATATGAGCTGGAGAATTTTGCTAACTGAAATAATTAATAGCTGGGATGAGGGTAGTATCGGTATGTTGGGGGGCAGAGACAGACAGACAGACAAAATATAAAGGTTTTTCTTCTGTGTTGAACATTCTTTTTTTCCCCTTCAAAGGAATAGGAATTTGAATTTACTTTCTATTGTCAGGTGTTCTGGTTTGGGTACATTAGCTTTTACTGAGTGCATGCCCAGTGCTCCCCTATTCTATTACATATTTCAGTCTAATGAAAATGATTGCTTTTGACATTGTGAAATTTCTCTGTATCTCCCCAGGCTTCATTTCTTTGGTTAAATTAGAAAAGTGCTCTTATTTCAAATGTTGGAGAGTAGCTCTCTCTTTTTCTAAAAAAAAAAAAAAAAAAAAAAAAGAAATGAAATGGAACTGTCTGTCCCACATCTAAAACAGTTTTGATCTTTAGCATATTTAGTTTTTTTTTCTCCTGGCAGCAACTGAAAATTAAGAGGATCAAAGTTTTGTTCCTATAAAAGACTTTTTTCGGCAGCACCTGAAGTCATTGTCAGACCCCACCCCCCACCTTTTAAAGGCCAACTGCTTATCTTATTCTGGTAGAATTTAATTTCATACTTATCATATTCTAATCGAACAAAAATGATGTTTAGTCTCAAGCTGTGGGTTTTAGTTCACATTTAAACTTACTGCTGTGTTATAGTTAAAGTCAGGAATATTTTTTACTCCAAATAGTAATGAACATGCTATTTTGGCATAGTGGTTAGAGCTTTTGATTCAGTTCAACAAGTATATAATTTGCCATATGCTGTGTACCAGCCAGTATTCTAGACAGTGGGAATGCAGAAATGCATTTGGCCTAGTGCTCTCCCGAGGAATTCACAGTGTAGAGGGGGAGACAGATGCAAAAATATGTCCTTTCAATGTAGCAGAGTAAGTGGTGTGTGAAGTATCGAGAGCCAGGAGTAGAAGTGCTCTCAGCACTTGGCATAAACGGCTCCGCTTGGAGCTTCAGGAAGAACCTCCCGGATTGAGGCCTTGAAGGGTGAATGAGAAAGAGTGAGGCAGGTAGAGGAGTGGACCAACCTTGCAGGCAGAAGAGCACCTGTGAGCAGGTGTGTGGGGCAGCGTGCTGGGGGCGGGACTCACTGGACTTGAGGGATGAGGGTGGGGGAGCACTGGGCAGGAGGGCGCGCTCTCGTGGCCCTGTGGGTTTGGCTCTCACCTGCAGGAACCCGAGGTCAGGCTTAGCCTGTGGATTCCTTATTGTAGCTTTCGTTTCTGAAAATTATTTTGGGTTGTTTCTCAGGTCCACTTACTCTTTCATTGTGCTGTCTGTATGTATTTGTCTTAGTCATTTCAGATGTATTAATACTTATTTTCTCTTGGAGATTGTTTTTATTTCTAGTCCTTGGGGTACAGTTTTTCTCATTTGTTGTCTCTCTCTCTCTCTCTCTCTCGTTCCTTCTCCCAGTGATTTGTGTGTTTTTAGCTCTAGCTCATCTTTTGTGAAGATAATGTTTTCTCTTGGAAGCCCTGATGGTCCCCAACTGTGAACTTGTTCTCACAGAGTGGTTTGCTCTTTCTTCCATGTCCTGGGGTCCTGGAGGGTCTACTCACCTTTTACCAGTTCTGTGTTAATACGCTTTCTTTGCTTGGGAGTCTAGTACCATACGACGGTGTTAATTTGGACCCAGGACCTGCTGTGGGAATGGTCCTTGCTGGTCCCGCACTTAGGTGTCTGGCAACCCAAAGCCTAATACATTTAATAAACTAGTGGACAGAGTTTTTCCTGGTCACTGCCCTCGTGTGCACTCCGTCAGTGCTGCTTGTGCCCCGTTCTTAGGATCCCGTCCTGGTTGGATCTTGGATGCCTTTGCTCCTGTCTACTTCCCTGGCTTTCTGTTTCTGGCCTGTCAGAACGATACAAATACCCTCCAGTGGCAGGATGAAACCCAGGTCCCCTGAACCCTACAGGGGTTAAGCACACGTGTGAGTCCTGCCAGCCAAGCAGGAGCGGCTGAGAGACAAGCCTGTGGGAACCTTTTCCTGTTGCCTGCTTCTAGCACCTTTGCACTCTTACCTTCAGTGTGGTGCACAGGAAAAGTTTGCTTTAGAGGAAAAAGCCAGTTTAAATGCCAGGGTTTTTTGCTTACTAATTAGGCAGCTCTTTACACAGTGCTTAACTGCTGAGCCTCACTTTCTTCATCTGTGAAATGGAGATAATTTTACTTACCTCACACGTTTGTTGTGAGGATTAAATGATCATTGAGGATAACATTAACAGCTGCCTTTCATGAGTGCCTCCTGCGTGTACTGCAGCAGGTGTCGTGTAGATGTGTGGTTTGATCCCATCCTGCTCCTCTGCATGTGTTCTGCAGTCTCATCCTGCGTCTCTGAGTTCAATGTGCAGGGAAGGCCCCCTCGGTGCCACTCGGCGGTTGTGGTGACCTCCCCACGGTCCTGTGAGCAGGGCCCAGCTCTTTGTGACAGGCTCTTGAGCAGGCAGCACCCATGAAGGGTGCCAAGAGTGTGAGAAGCCCATGGTCCTTGCCAGTTAAGGCACATTGATTAAATAACTTGCCCAGAGTCACACACAGCCACTCAGTGATGGAGCCACATGAGAACACAGGCACCCTGGCCGTAGACCCGCACCCCAAACCTCTGCACAGCTGCTCCTTCTTCCTCCGTGTTTGGCACAGACTTGGTGTTGGCAGAGTCTCTGTTGGGAGTTGTCCACGGGGGACATTGTTAGCCAAAGTCACGATTTCTTTCAGTTTTCTGTGCTGTGATCTCAGATTCGATTTGTGTTTTGCAAATGCATACAGAATATCTAGTATCAATCTTCAAGAGGTAAGAGTAAAGATTTTTGTCAGTTAAGTTTAAAATAGGATTCTCTTTGTTTAGACTGTTTTTGAGAAATTAATATTCTGTGTACAGCCTTGAAAACTGACATTTCCAAAAAGATATGTTTATTAAAAAAAGTTTTGTGAACATGTGTATTTACATATGCAGAGTTGTATAGGTGTTCTTTAATCATTTAAGAAAAACGAAATATTGCATGAAAAGAAAGTAGCAAAATGACTATGTTGAACTTCTTAAAGGATATTTCCAGTTTTTATTTGACTGAAATTTTCTGATGAGGTCCTTAGGCAGCATTTCAGGCCCTCCTGCTGAGAATTGCAGGAAACCTTGCCCCTGCCAGCTGAAGCGGCCTCTCCACGTTTTCCTCTGTGCTGTGTGCGTGTGTGTGTGTGTGTGTGTGTGTGTGTGTGTGTGTGTGTGTGTGTGTGTGTGTGTGGTGGGGGTGATGAGATTGTCCTTTTCATGTTCAGCTTTTTGTATTATTTGCATTATTGTACATCTTATGTTACAAATCCTTCTATAAGCTGCACTTAGCTCATGTTACTCTCAGACATTTGAATAATTGGTTTAATGTGAGACTAATTTCTGGGAATGATTCATCACTATTTACTTGATATGTTTTAGTGACAATATTGTATTTATCCACTGGAAAAATCCGAAAGGACACTTTTAAATTGAGTCACTGCCATGGCAGCATTGGGGGTAGGAGGGGAGTTGGTTTTCATCTTTTCAATCCCAGAGGGTCACCGTGTGGAAGCTGAGGAAGAGGAGAACTGAGAGGACAGATGGTGTCCGAGGTTTTCTCAAGCAGGTCGTGGCCAGGAGTAACTTTGGTCTGCACCTGCGGCTCCTGGGCAGCCAGCCTGGGGCAGGAGTGTGGGAGAGGCAGGGAGTCTAAGCAGGGGTGGGTGGGGGGCGTTGACTAGAGAAATCCCACTGCCTGGCTGCGAGGAACAGGGAGGGGAGAGGCAGTCTGGCCTGCTGGAATTTCACCTGCACCCTCCATCCTCCCCCACCCCCACACAAAACAAAACAAAAATGTCTCAGAGCTCCAGTGCAAAGAGGGGCAGTACCAGCTGATTTTAAAAACGTAGATGAGAGTGTCGTACCCTCTGCCCCCTGGCCAAGGGCTGCCCGTGTTCTGCAGCTCCATTCGCAGCTCAGAGGTGGGAGCTCTGGCCAGAATTCAGAATTTCTGCTTCCCCTTGAGGCCCCTGGAGAGTGTGTTCCAAACAAAGGGAGGAGTGGATGTTTCGTTCAGCACTTTGGAGGGAGAAAGAAATCGGCACTTTCTACATGCTCTTTAAGATAGATTTGTTTTTAATCTTGAAAAATCATTTCTAGCAGTTTTGGAAGAAAGGACATTAGTACGGTGTTAGTAAATATGGACAGGATTAAAAAAATTCACATACACATAGAATTCAAGGCATTTTTCATACACTGACTTTGTAAGTCAAATTGTTTTGAAATTCAGTTACTAAATCAAAATTGTGATTAGAATTCTTATATAAATTGATGGTTTATGCTCTGTGACTCAACTTGGACTTATTAGAAAAATAAACTCTGATATACTTTCTCTAATCATGCTCATTAAGCCTACATTTATTAAATTGGCATTTATTAGACTTCTGTGTATACTGTTTATTAATTTTTTTGAAATTTGTAAAAGAGAAGAAAACAAAGTTAGCCTTTGTGATGAGACACACAAATTCAAACTAAGGTTGAAATTCAAACTAAGGTTGATGTTTCCAGATACATACAGTAGAAACAATGTAGCTATTTGTTACCAGAACAGTGGTGTCAGGAAGCCCTGCACAGTAAGCGGGGGACACCTGATTCTATGTCCCTGGCCTGCCTTCAGTCAGCCATGGTCCTGAACTCCGGTGTTCCTGTCTTACCTTGGGCTCAGAGCTGTCCATCCTGCTCACCTCCGTCCCCTGTGAAGTGGGTCCACAGTCCCCTGGCAGGATTGTGGGCGAGGATTTGCCGAACCGCTGTGGAAAGCACAGGCAGGTGCGCGGCAGACGACCTGCGTCTACCAGAGCACTGTCTACCGGAGTGCTGTCGGCGTTACTGAGGCGTTCTAGAGATTTAGAATCCGCATAAAGACTCAGAAAAAACAGTTTTACTTTTAGGAAATTACATATTCATGGCTTGAGATCTACCCCCTTTAGTGTTGTGCTTAGAACAAAATAAATACATCATTATTTTTGGTTTAAAAACATTACATTCCAATTATTGATCTGTAAAAGCTGAAGTTTCCTAAGGCATATCACACTTAATTTCAAGGTTGCTTTTGATGTATTATTGTGCTAATCCACAACCTTGGAAGTGCCTGGTTAGTGCGATGTTTCATGCTCTGACAGTTGTCTTTAAGATGTTGTTTTTAGGTTGCCAGGTGTTCATTGGAACACACTGGCCCACGTGCTTGCGCTTGCACGCGTGCATTGCACAGTCACGACGGAGTGCCAGGAGCTGTAATTTAAAGTGGAATTGATAGAGCAGTATGTAATGTTTTTAATCTTTAGGGCAAGCTCCTGATGTACAGTTTCATGTGACATCTCGTTTTTTAAAAGCCTGAGGCATCAGTAATCTTTATAGCAAGAATTCTGGTGCTGTGTTATGCATTCCAGGCTTACTGTTTGTTCTGCCCAGTAAATATATGGCGTCTATGGACTTATAAATCATGACAGTAGGATTCATACATATCCAAAAAAGAAGAGATTTAAATCTTTAGAGTTACCAAGATTTAATGTAATTTAGACATTATTCTTACTTAGAAGTACCATTCTTATTTAAAGGCAGTATATCTCATATCTTTGAAGATAACTTTAAAAACATATTGCCAGAGCAACAGATATTTAAGAGCATACTGTGTGCCAAGCATTATGCAAGGTACTGGAAAGCAGGCAGGGAGAGAACAGGTCCTCACCCTTAAGTAACTCAAAGCCTAGAGGAAGATGCTAAAAAGTAAAAGATGATAGCGCTGTCTGACCTCACTCTTCTTGAGAAGGAGCTTCCGAGGGAGCTGACCCTGCACGAGGACGAGAAGTATTTGATAATGTCAGCAGAGGCCAGGTTCATCTGTTCCTCTTCCCACCCCCACGTTTCATAAGGCTCTAGTTGGGAGGGGGATGTCACACCTCAGTTGTCATTATGAGCTAAAGAACCAAAAGGGTCTTATATGACAGTCTGCAGTGTCCCCCGATTGCTTCTTTCTCTTTTTAATTTATGTACAATAAAACAGAGATTTTAAATGAACGGCTTCGTAAGGTTTGACAGATGTCTGCACCTGTCTACCTATCACCCCAGTCAAGATATCTATCCCTTCAGAAAGTTTCACCATGCTGCAGCTGGCTTTTGTGTGCTGGGGCAGCATGGGGCACTGGAATGATGGCCCCAAGTGAGGAAGGAGGAACAGGGGGACCTTGAATTGCATTCCTTCGCATGTGGAGATAGATTTGTGCTAATTCCACAGTGTGGAATGTCTTCATTCCTTTGCTCAGACTTCCCTGGGAGCCAGTAGCCCATGTCCTGGTGGTCCTAGCTTATGTCATAGCTTGGTTCAGGGACCTTAAAGCCGTATGTCCTCCCCATCTACAGATGACGTTCGCAGCCTTCATTGTGTGCCTGTGGTCAGGTTTCCTGCAGGCCAGATGCATCTGTGAGTGTGTCCTCGTCAACACAGTACTCCCTGTGTATGTCCAGCACATGTGAGGTTTATTCAAGCAATAGGAATTATCGTTTAACATTGTTCCCTTTAGTTTAGCGAGTATTTATGGAGTGCCTGCCGTGAGCCAGACTCTCTATTAAGCTGTGTGGTTCAAAAATTGAGTCCAGTGTAGTCCTTACTCTTAAGTAGCTCGTGATCTCCTGTGGGAGACAGACTGTTAGATGGCCTGGTATAGTCAGAGCTGGGAAGTGAGTGACCACTAAGGCTTCTGATCAAGATTCGGGGGGCGTTGAGAGCAACACCAGCAGTAACGATTGAGTGCTTACTAAGTGCTTGGCTCCATCCTGAGTACTTATCTCTGACCTCATTTAATGATAATGTTATTCTTCCCATTTTGCAGATGAGGACACTGAGGGCCAGAGAGTTTAAGTCATGTGCCCAAGACCATATAACTGTTAAATGATGTGAGCAGGAAATAAGCTGTTATTTTAAGCCACTTAGAGTTTTGCACCTTGTTTGTTATTGCCGCATGAGCTCGCCTTTCCTAACTGACAGAGCATTGTGCCTGGCGGAGTGGAGAAGGGCCCCCCAGGGGACAGGAGCAGATGGAAGTCGCTGCAGGAGACAGAGGCCCGGTGATAAATCAGCCCGAGAATAAGGGGGCAGGTTCGAGAGATGGATTTGAGAAAGAGCAGCACAAGAGGAAGTTTTCTTCTGGCGGGCCTGTTGTATTTCGTTACTGTGATCCTTTGGGGTAAGAAGTTGGCTTTTCGTCGTTGCCTTACGTTTTTAAGGACTACCTCGTATTTTAGTGCTTTATGCTGGTGACTTTGAGCGGAGCTTACATCACCACCTACGGTGCTGCAGTCCCGCCCTGATGCTCCAAGTCTGTGTGCCCCTCACTCCCTCCAAGGCCCGGCGCGGTGCCGAGCTTGTGGAAAATGTTCCAGTCACTGGATTCAGAAGGGTCAAAACATGGAAAAGTGCTCTCTAAATTTTTAGGGATAAACACAGATATTCTGAAATGTATTTATCATTTTTACAGTTAAACTTTTCTAAGCTCTTCTGTAATACTATATTTGCTTAATTTTCAGTTCTCATTAACCTTTATTAGAGACTAGGTACAAAAGTGATAACTGATTACATTGTAATACAGTATGATAGGTATAAATTTAATGAAAAAGGATAAAAATTAAATGTAATGTAGCTCATAATCCAGTCTGTGTTAGAAAATAGTTATCTATTTTCCATTTTTTAAAAAATTGAGTATGTATTTTCCATTTTTGAACCTTCTGAATCCAGTGACGGGAACATTTATACGAGCCTCTGCTCTTTACTGTCCCGTCGCTCACCTCTTCCTGGTTTCTGCCGAGTCATTGTTAGTAGCTACATAAAAAAATCCGTTTTAAGCTAAACCCTAGGGAATAGCAAAATTGATTGCTTGTCTATGGCCTTTAATTAAATGCAAAAAATTAGGCTGTTGTGATAGCGCTATCTTGAAAATGTCGGCTAAAACAGAAGAGGCTGATTTAAGTGCAGTTGAGTTGAAACTGTACTTAAATGGATTAAAATATTATCTGGCTTTTTGAAAAGCCACATCTGTCTGGGATGAGGAGGTGTTGTCCTGCCTGGGGCAGGTGAATGGGCCAGGTAAGCCTTTAAGAGTCTTCTGACTCCCAGGTTTTTCTGATTTTTAAAAAATTTCCTATTTGGACATGTTTTTACTTCACTTTATGGTTTAAGTGAACTGAAAAACAAAAATTAATCATAAAACATAATATTTTACTCATAACAGTTACAGAAAAAGTGAAGCTTGAAGTTACAGGTAACAAGTAAATTAAATTTCCTCCATCTCTGCTTTTGCCACGTCATTTCTGAGGCTGCTTTTGTGACTGTTGCTCTTTGCTGGTCTCCCCCGACTAGCCAGGTTGCTTTCTCTAGGCACGGGGACCTCAGCTTGTTTTTCTCTGAGTCTGTGCTGCCTGATACAGGGCCTGACCCAGAGTACACTCAAGCATTTAACAAATATGTCCCCCTGCTAGAAGGAAGGGATGACTCTCTTTTTTTATTTTATTTCAAAATATTAAGGAAGTACAGATGTTTTTGTTATGTGGATATGTGGATACCTTGGATGATGCTTAAGTCGGGGCTTTTAGTGTTTCTTATTTGTCTTTGTTATGACAGATAATAGATAACTGAGGTTATTTCAGTCAGAAGCACACGGAAGCAGTAGAGTCCTTTTGACTATTGTATGTTGAGTGGCTCAAGCCCTTGCACGTGTTGGGCCCTCCTGGAGAACTCCCAGGCTTACTCCTGGTCTGGTCAGAGCTTGTCCTGCTTGCTCTCCAATTTTTATTTTTAGTTATTATGGGTATGTAAAAGTCATATATCTTTATAGGGTACATGTGATGTTTTAATGCAGGCATACATTGTGAGTTAATCAAATCAGGGTAATTGAGATATCCATCACCTCAGGTATTTATCATTTCTCGTGTTAGAAACATTCCAAGTCCACTCTTTTAGTTGTTTTAAAGTATACCCTAACTTATGTTGATTATAGTCACTTTGTTGTGCTGTCAAATATTGTTCATTCTATCTAGCTGTCTAACTGTATTTTTGTACCCATTTACCACCCCCGCTTTATCACCCCCTCTCTGACACCTTTCCCGGCCTCTGGTAACCATCATTCTACTCTGTCTCCATGATACCAGTTGTTTTTAATGTTTAGCTCCCACATGTGAGTGAAACTATGTGAGATTTGTCTTTCTGTGCTTGGCTTATTTCACTTGGCATAATGTTCTCCAGTTCCATCCATGTTGTTGCAAATGGCAGGATTTCATTCTTTTGTGTTGCTGTATAATATTCCATTCTGTGTATGTACCACAATTTCTTTTAAAAAAATTTTTTTTATTTCAAAATATCGGGGTACAGATGTTTTTGGTTATATGGATCACTTTTGTAATGCTTGAATCAGCTGTAAGGGTGCCCATCACCCAGATAGTGTTCATTGTACCCATTAGGTAGGTTTTTGCCCACCTCCCTCTCCCTCCTGCTTGATTTCCACTGAGTTTTACTTCCCTGTGTGCACATGTGTGCTCGTTGGTTAGTTCCAATTTAATAGTGAGTACATGTGCTGTTTGTTTTTCCATTCTTTAAATACTTCACTTAGGGATATTGGTCTCCATTTCCATCCAAATTGTTGTAAAAGGCATTAATTCATCCTTTCTTACGGCCAAGTAGTATTCCATGGTATACATATACCACATTTTGTTAATCCAGTCATAAATTGATGGGCACTAGTGTTGATTCCAGACCTTTGCAATTGTGAATTATACTACAATAAACATTCAAGTGCAGGTGTCTTTTTGATACAATGACTTCTTTTCCTCTGGATAAATACCCAGGAGTGGGATTGCTGGGTTGAATAGTAGGTCTGCTTTTAGTTCTTTGCAGGATCTCCATTCTGTTTTCCATAGAGGTTGTAGTAATTTGCAGTCCCACTAACAGTATATAAGCGCTCCTTTCTCTCTGCATCCATGCCAGCACCTATTGTTTTTGGACTTTTTAATAAAAACCATTCTGACTGGGGTAAGGGTGATACCTCATTGTGGTTTTAATTTGCATTTCCCTGATGATTAGTGACATTGAGCATTTTTTCATATGTTTATTGGCCATTTGTCTATCTTCTTTTGAAAAGCTTCTGTTATTAGTACACAAATAGACACAGACCAATAGAACAGAACAGAGAACCCAGATAGAAAACCATCCACAAACAGCCAGCTGATCTTTGACAAAACAGACAACAATGTACACTGGGGAAAAGAAGCCCTGTTCAATAAATGGTGCTGGGAAAATTAGATAGCCACATGCAGAAGAACGAAACAGGACCCATATCTCTCACCACTCACAAAAATTAGTTCAAGATGGATAAAAGCCTTAAGTGTAAGGATGAAACCATAAGAATTCTAAATGAAAATGTAGGAAAAATTCTTCTAGATAGTGGCCTAGGCAAAGAATTTATGAAAAAGACCCAATGGCAATGACAGCAACAACAAAAACAAATAAATGGGACTTGATTGAATTAACAAAGCTTCTGCACAGCTAAGGAAATAATCAACAGAGCAAATAGACAACCTACAGAATGAGAGAAAATATTCACAATCTATACATCCGATAAAGGGCCAATAAAGAACTCAGGCAAATCAGCAAGAAAAAAACAACCCCATTAAAGAGTGGGCAGAAGATGGAGTGTATATTTTAAGGCCACAGTGAGAACATGGAATCCTAGAGCAGGAATTGAAGGGCTTTCCTCCGGGGGCTGTCCCATGGTCCCTCAGTGGCCACCTGGCTTCTTCCTCTGCCTCCTGTCTCTTCAGATTTTCTTCTTATTTTGCTCATGGACCTGTGTGGCCACCAGCTAGGTCTTCGTGCAGCCTTACCTCCTGCTTTGGAGCCTGCCACTGCCCGATGTCTTCCCTTTGTGTCTTGGTTACAAATGCTAAGTGAGAATAATTGCATGGCTTCCCTCGTGTCCGTTCCCATCCCTGTCGTAGCCCCTCACTACGCAGACTGTGGACTCTGGACCAACCACCGAGGCATCACTAGGGGGCTTGTCTGAAACGCAGAATCCCAGGCCCCACTCCAGACATCTGAATCAGACGACCCCCAGGGGATTTGAATGTACAGAAAAGTTTAAGAAGTGCTTTGTAGGCCATGGCCCCTCCTGCACTAAGAACAGCACTGTCCCTCTTCCTGGACTAGGAGACTGTGGCTATAGCATTTTAGTCTGGAAAGAGGCCTAGGAAGGAGCCCTGCCTGTGGCCATCATCCCGCCCACCTCCCCTGTCCTGCACCCTGGTGACTGCCAGCTGGGAAAAGGCTGCCTTGGGCAGGTGTTCCAGGGGAAGGAAGGTGGTGGAGGATTAGATTCACACTGGAGAGAGCGCAGTGATAAGGATGGGCCTGGCGTTTTTGGAGGAGAAAAGGATGGAACTGGCTGGAGATTGTTTGGAGGGCTCCTGGGGGATATGGCTGGGTGGGAATTAAGGTTGGTCAAGGTTATGGGGGAGTGAGAAGCTGAGGATTTTGGACTCCCCCCACCCACTGTGCTGCCCTTCTCATGCTGGCCACTCCCGCTGTGGCCTCTGTGCTTACTCTTCTCTCCGCTGATTCTCTGAGTTGTGTGGCCCAGGTCCTTGTATTCTTCAGGTGTTTGTCGCCCTCTTCAGAGGCCTTTCCTGTCCCCACCCCTTAAAGTCATAACCCCCACATCCCTGCCTCTCCCTGCGCCTTTGGCCCTCCCTCTCCCCAGGCTCAGCTCCTGCCTCCTCTTCTCCGCACCCTGCACTGCCCCTGCCCGACTGTGCGTTTATGTGCGTGTGTGCATGTGCATATTTGTGGTTGGTTTTTGTCTGCTCCTCACATTACTGGAATGTAAGAACAAGGAGAGTGGGCACAGACCTTCTGTGTCTTCGCTGTGCCAGTGCCAGGAGCAGCACCGGCCATGGGTGGGCTTCCGTGCACTGGGCAAGTGGGCAGGTGAGCAAGAGCTCTGGGAGGCTGCATGGGCCCTTTGCCCTCGCCTCCCTGTGCTCTCCAGGCCCCCTTGCCGCTTGTCCCTGGCTGCTGCGCGTACTGGAGAAAAGTGTAATGCCTGGCCATGAGTTCTATCCCCAAACCTGCCAACTGGTTTCTCCTGGGCCTTTCCAATGCCCAGCTACGGCCTTTGATCCTGCCGCGCTTGCTGGAAATCTTCCTCGCCGTTCACAGTCGGGCTGCATCTCTCGCTTTCCGCAGAGCACCTGCTTCACTACTGAAGCCATCTGGCCCTGACTTCAGGAGACTACTTTCTTTCTAAATCCAAGTTCTCTGCAGGAGTCGTCTTCCCGTTCCCCCACATCGGAAGGGTTCCTTCCCTACAGGGCCACGCCCCCCACCCCAGGTCAGCACCATCACCCAGTGCTTTCGGGCGTCTGACCGTCTCCTCTCACTCCACACTTCTGCTCAGCTGCTCGAGCATACCCAGGGTGCGTGTAGGATCTGGTGGAAGGGTTTCCCTCAGCAAGACTTCTCTCCTACCAAAGGTTTACAGCTTCCCTCCCCTTCCCGTGTAACCTGCAAACTTTGAGTCTCAACTCTCAGAAGACATCTACTGTGCATCTCACTAATCCAGGTTTGTTTTTGGCCCTGTCTCTTCAGACTTCAAGATCCACCTTGCTCTTTACAATTCTTTGTCTTTTGTCTTCTACCAGTGGCAGTTTTGTTGACTTTCTGGGTAGATTTAAGCTCAGATAGAGTCTTCTATTTTCTGGTATCAAACTCTTGCATGCTTTGGTGAAGAAGAGCTAAGCAAGCTTTAAGCAACCAAAGAATTTACTCAAAACCATGTTAAGTGAGACTGTCTGGATGGGACAGACAACACGATTCCTCAGCCACACAGACATGTAGTACGCTGTGTAGTCACTGGAAATCACGAGCACTTCTGCTCCACACACATTCCGCTGAATTCTCAAACAGCGAGAATGTCAGCACCGTCTCCTAGTGTCCTGGTGACCGCGGGGACGCTCGTCTGTCTGAACCGCCTTACATCTTTAGTGTTTGCTGTTCATCTGTCAATCAGTTAATTCCCAACAACCATTGTTGCCAGTAATTTTATTTTCTACAATTTAAAGGATCATGTGATAAACTTTCTATTTCGTAAATGATAAAAACCCCTTCAGGAATTCTGATGAATGTGTTTGGAGAAACATGCTGGTGGGAAAGCAGTGTGAAGTACGCCCCCGTAGAAACAGTGCTGGGATCCAAGGAGATTACCCTCTGCTCGCCAGGCCAGTGCTGGAACGCACTTCTTCCCAGAGCAGTGGCAGGAGGAAATATTTGACTTAGTGCAGGGATGATAAAGAGCAGGAGGTTGTCACAGACCATCAGGGAAGATGCAGCAATGCAGCCAGCAGTAAGACAAGTCTGAAAGCTGACGGGAGGGAGACGAGCGCTGTGGAGATTTGGCAGGCTCTGTAATAAATCCAAACGTTGCCAGTAGTCAGGGAGAGAGGAATAATTCACCAGTACACAAGTTTATCTTCCAAGATTTGGGGAGCATTTTAACGCCTCTAAACTAATTCCTAGTTGCAAGAAGTTGCTCTAGAGGATCATGCTGGGATTGACTGTTTGAATATGGTGGATTTGCTCTCCACTTCTACCCGCACTGTGGTATTACCTAAGTTCTCCGATATTGGCTGCTCAAGCTTCAGTGCAAATGTTTTAAAAGCCCCTCCATGTCATAAACCACTCCTCAAGCATAAATTATTTTCTAACAAATTGCAAATCTTACTCTGGTTGTTCTCATAAAGACAATACTGAAAGGGGACCAGCCTACATGAAAATTGTCCCTATTCAGACATGAGCTTGGATAGAAAGACTCAATTTTGTGCAGATGGCATTCCTTCTCAACATTAATTTATCGATTTAATATGATCTCAGTAATAATCTCAGGGGTGTGTGAGTGTATGTGTGTTTTGGCCCGAAGTAACTTGATTTTAAGTTTATTTAGATGAATAAATGAACAATAATAGCTAGAAAATTCCCCCAACAAGAAAAACGACAGCTAGTTCTACCAGATGTCAAAGCATGTTATATAGCTTCCACTGTTACAGACAGCTTGGCATTGGTACATGAAGAGACAGAAGTCTAATGGGACACGATAGAAAAAGCTAGAAAGAGATTCAAGTGTTTCTGGAAATTTAGTGTATGAGAAAGGTGGCATCTCAGATCACTGGGGGAAAAGCCAGATTATTTGATAATTAATATTATAGGAAGCTGCAAACCATTTTCCAGAGTGGCTGTACCATTTGGCATTTCCACCAGCAATGTATGAGAGTTCCAGTTGCCCCACATCCTTGTCAGCACTTAGTACTGTCAGTATTTTTAAATTTAACCATTCCAAAAGGCATGTAGTAGTATCTCATTTTGTTAAGTTTTTTATTTCCCTAATGATGTTGAACATTTTTTCATGTGCTTAATTTGCCATCCTTATGTCTTCTTTGGTGAAGTGTCTGTTTCAGTCCTTTGCCCGTTTTTAACTGGGCTTTCTTACTTGTTTTCTTCCTTCTTTCTGTTTTATTTTGTTTTTTTTCTTAAGAGACAGGGTCTTGCTATGTTGCCCAGGCCAGTCAAAATCCTGGGCTCAAGTGATCCTCCCCAGTCAGCCTCCTGAGTAGCTGGGACTCCTCATGTGTGCCACTGCACCCAGCTGGGTTGTTTTGTTATTGTTGAGTTGTGAGAGTTCTTTACCTGATGTAAGTACAAGTTCTTTGTCAGACATGTAATCCACAATATTTCCTCCTGGTTGGTAGCTTTTCTTTTCATTCTCTTAGCAGTGTGTTTGGCAGAGCAAGAGTTTTTTTGTTTGTGTGTTTGTTTTAATTTCGATCAAGTTGAGTTTATCAGTTTGTTCTTTTATGAATTATGTTATACTTTAAGTGTTATTCTAAGAATTCTGCCTAATTCAAGGTCACAGAGATTTTTCTCATATGTTTTCTTCTAAAAATTTTATAGTTTTGTGTTTTACATTTAGCTCTGTGATCCATTTGAGTTAGTCTCTTGTCCTGAGGTATGAGGTTTAGGTCAAGGTTCATTGTTTTGCAAATGGATGACCAGTTATTCCAGCACCGTTTGTTGAAAAGACTGTCTGTTGTTCATTGAATTGCTTTTACGCATCTGTCCAGGATCAAATGGCCCAATTTGTGTGGGTCTGTCTCTGGGTACTGTGTACTGTGCCTTTGATTTTTGTCTCTACCAATACCACAGTGTCTGTCCATTTATTTGTGCATTTATTCATTTTTTCAATTCATAGTAAGTCTCTCATTTTTTTTTTGAAACAGAGTCTCACTCTGTTGTCTGGGCTAGAGTGCCATGGCGTCAGCCTAGCTCACGGCAACCTCAAACCTCAAGCAATCCTCCTGGCTCAGCCTCCCCAGTAGCTGAGGTTATAGGCATGTGCCACCATGCCCGGCTAATTTTTTCCATATATTTTTAGTTGTCCAGCTAATTTCTTTCTATTTTTAGTAGAGACAGGGTCTCGCTCTTGCTCAGGCTGGTCTCGAACTCCTGACCTCAAGCGATCCTCCCACCTCAGCCTTCCAGAGTGCTAGGATTACAGGCATGAGCCCCCTGCCCATAGTAAGTCTTAAAATCAGGTAGTGTGATACCTCCAACTTTGTTTTAGCTATGCTATCTTCTTTGCTCTTCCTTGTAAATTTTAGAATAACTTTTCCTTAACTATACAAAATCCTGCTGTGATTGTGATCATAATCTCATTAAAGCTATAGCTCACTTGGGGAGAGAATTGATATTTTTACTATGTTGAATATTTTAATCCATGAACAAGGAATGCCTTTTTATTTAGATCCCTTTTGATGTCTTTCATCAGTGTTTTACAGTTTTCAGCATACAGATCCTATATATCCTACATACCCTATACATCCATATATATATATATGCTTTGTTAGATTTATATCGTAAGTACAGTCCTCCCTTGGTACCCACAGGGGATTGGCCCCAGGACCCCTGCAGCTACCAAAATCCGAGGACGTTCACGTCTCTGGTATAAAATGGTGTGGTATTTGCATGTAACCACACAGATCCTCCCATATACTTTAAATCATCTCTAAATTACTTACAGTACTTAATACAGTATAAATGCTCTATAAATATTTATTATACTATATTTTTAAATTTACATTATTTTTTGTTATATAGCTATTTTTACTTTTTCAAATAGTTTCGATTTAAGGTTGGTTGACTCTGAGGATGCAAAACTCATGGATACTGAGGGCTGACTGTATATAACTTTGGAGGGGATAAATACTACTTTTTCAAAACTTTCAACTTCTGGTTCATTGCTCGTATGTAGAAATACAATTAATTTTGTGTGTTGACCTTGTATCCTGTGGCTTTGCTCAGCTCACTTATTCTTGGAGTTTTAAAAAATAGATTCCCTGAAATTTCTGCATAGACAGTCATATCCTCTGTGAAAAAGGATTTCTTTTTTTCTTCCTTTCCAATCTGTATGACTTTATTGTCATTTCTTGTCTTATTGCGTTGTCAGCCTTTTTTGATCATGTTGTGACGTCTGTACCTTCCCTCTCTTTTGTGGGGGCTAAATGAGAACAGACCTCACTTTTCACTGAATGAAGAATTTTTAAAATTGAAGAGAAAATTAAAAATAACCACAAGAAAAGAAAAAAGAAATGACTTAATTTTTTTTTAAAAAAAGAATCAACCATTGGAAGAACAAGAGAAAAATAGATTTACACACAGGCATATTTCTATGTAAAGATTTCCTATTCTGAAATACTAACTTAAGAGAGTTTCCATTTCAGTACTTTCTGGGTAGAGAGAATGGCCTGTAGATTGAATTGTAAAGAAATGTGAAGCCATAGCAGTAGAGCATCTTCAGGTCTTTGGGACAGAAAGGACCGTTCTGTACCATGTGCTCCAGCTCCCACCATTCCAGCTCAGCAAGGCTCTGGGAAGCCCTGCGGTGGCCTACTAGTGCAGGGGTGGGCCTCGCCGCAGGCGCTGCCTTGGTGAACATGGTGGGCCACCTGCCTCCCACTTGGCATTTCCCTCAGGGGAGTCTTTGGCCTCCATAACCCTGTGACTGTTTATCACGGCCATTTGTCCAGCAGGGAGAGAGCAGGTGCTGCACCTGTCTGGGACGCCTGCCTGTCTCTTCCAGTGCATTGCGGTTTTAGAGGAAGACGGTGCAGAGACAGTGTGAGAGCAAGCAGTTCTGCAGGAGGGTGCCCAGGGCCTCCCATCCCTTACCTGTGGGAACCAAAGCTGCCTTGGAGGAAGAGGAGAACAGCTACTTTGTCGAAGGGGAAGATTAGTACTGTGACATTCCAGATGTCCTCCCGACACCACTGTCTCTCCAGTCCCGACCAGTGTTGTACGGCAAAGGATCCCGACTCTAGGAAACCTTCCAAGTCAAGTTCCTGAAAAGGAAAAATGACATGTGAATGGTTTTTACAAAATGGAGATGGGGGTGGGGAAAACACTGTATTAGAGTACGTTTCTTGCCTTTTTCCTCTCCTCCCACTCCTCCTTTTGGTAGTTTATAAAACTTCAGTGTCGTATCACCAGAAGGTACTTATTGACCCTGCAGATCTTAGGACTTCACCATTTTCAGAGGTGGGAATTCTAGTTTGGGGCTTTCTTTGAGAAACACTGGCCCTAGGAAAGGAGGGGGTCGGGTGGGGGTAGGCCGGGGAAAGGTGTGTGCACTCAAAGGAATGCAGGCCTGCGACACAGCAGAAGGCCAGGAGACCCGCTGCTCACTGGTCCTAAGCGTGGGGCTCTGGGTCCCTGTCCATGTGCTCACGTTCCGGACCTCAGTGGGGCCTGTTAGCTGAGGTGCTCCTTCTGTTCAGTGGCTCGATGGAGATTTTTTTAAGAAATTAAGACTAAAGTTGGAAAACACAAACATTGTGAGGGTTTGTACAAGGGGTATGTGCTTCCTGAAAGTTTATATTTGGTCCATATTTAGCTGTCTTTATTCAAACATTTACGTATTTGCTTATTGAATCGTATTCAGAAATAATTGTTCTATAGTGTTTCAATTTTATTAAAATATAGTTAATGTTGGAAAATGTGGTTAGAATTAGGTAACTGCTAAAGGTGGCTTTGGCAATTTTAGTCTGTGTAATAACACTGTTTTTTCCTTAGGGTGTCTATTTATAATAAAAATATGACTTGCACCATTGTTATTGAGGGAGTTTTAGGGAACACAGCATTTGGGTAGCTTACATGCTTAAGGATTTCGCCCCTCTTCTTCTTTTTTTTTTTTTTAGAGACAGGGTCTCGCTCTGTCACCCAGGCTGGAGTGCAGTGGCTCAATAACAGCTCACTGTAACTTTGAACTCCTGGGCTCAAGCGATCCTCCCACCTCAGCCTCTGAAAGTACTAGAATTACAGGTGTGAGCCCCTGCGCCAGGCCTTGTTTCCTCTTCAGTGCCTTATGTTGTGACCTGGATCTTCCATTTATTTAGCATAGTAGCACCAACAAGAAACCCTTCTACAGCCTTTAATATGTTATGTCATTTAGCCCCTCACAGCTAAAGGAGGTGATGTGGAGCCGCTGTGGGCACTGACATCCAGGCCCCGCAGCAGCCACGTGCTCTGGCCTGGGCTGGCCCTCACCTGACCTGTCTACTTGAGGGGGCCTGACTCAGAGAGCCAGGCTGTGCACCGCCCTTGAGCATGTTGCACGATCTTCCTGACCTTTAGTATTTGTGTCCTTAAAATCAGGATGGCAATATACAAGCCCACAGGTAAACACAAAGGTAGTATTTTGCAGAAGTAAAAAAAACCTATTATAAGGCTGCAATGATTGTTACCATTTTTTCTATCTAAAACTTAATGTGGACCATGTTTTACCTTAAATTTTAAATCACCCATTGATTTGTTTGTTAATAATAACTAATCTTTTTATAGCACTTTCCGTTCTATAAAGTACTTTCATATGTACATTACTGAAGAAAGTATTTTAAGCAAAGATGATTATATTTTGCAGGTATGATACATGATGTGTGTATTTTGTCTAACCTGCTTTCATTTTTTATCGCTTAAAATTTTCCCCTCTCAGAAAAGTCCACATACTCAGAGCCATACATAATTTTTCATACAATTTGCAGAGGTCCATGAACTCCCTCAGGCCTATTTTTTTACTTCAAAGTTAGAATCCCGCTTTAAGGGAATTAAACTATGATATGGCAGGAAAGCTCAGACTTCCCACATGGCTCAGCTGCCCACTCTCTGTGTGATTTGGGGCAAGAGTTATCGAGCCCTACTGTTCTCAATAGAGAAAATAGGGAAAAATAATGCGTGGGTTATGTCTTGCAGGGTTGCCGTGAGCATTAAGTATATGTAAAAGTACATCAAATGATGCTTAGTGTATGACAGTCGCCTAAAAATACTAACTGCTGCTGCTACTGTTTTTTTAAGTATTCATATTTTAATTAAATCAGGTTTTTGCCAGTGATTCTAAGACAAATGTGAATTTTTAAGTTTCTTGATGGGAGGAACTATACTTTTCGCAGCTTTTCATTTCTACATATTGTTTTTGCGCATAATTTCTTGGTAAATGTATTGAGTTGAACTTTTTGAGCCAAATAATATTTATGTCATTTGGTAATGGGCAACCTTGAAACTGAATGACTTTATATATATATATATATATGTATGTATATAAGCAATAATTTTAAATAAACCAGAAAGCTGCTTTTATATTTTGAAAAATAATTGATTTGAGTTTTGCTATTCAAACTTTACCGTATTACTCCTAAGTGATAGCTTACTTACTGAGATAGATCAGCCTTAAAGAGAGGTTTGTCATACTTTGTTACTTACTGAATAGCCTATAATTATCAAGATTATCCAGTTAGCATAAAGTGCTGTTTAGTTTTTGTTATGTAGTTGTTACCATAGCTGGAGTCGGGTGGGTGTTTAAACCTTTGTGAACCCGAAATTCTTTTATGATGATGGAATATTTCATGTTTCAGTACTCTTGATACTGCGTATGTGTTCAAATATTTTACCAGGTATGTGTTTTTTACGGGTTCATATAATATATAAAATGTATTTCTGTTCCAAGAAAAATACAAGTGGTAAACAGTTGGGAGAGACCTTGCATATTTTCCTTTATTGTCCTGTCTGATGATTAAAGCATTCAGCTATGTTCAGCCTCACGTTTAACCAGGTTAGTGTTTAGTTTTGGTTAGGCTGTTTTCCTTATGAGAACAGAAATGGCCAATCCTGTGCCCTGCCTGTCTTCCAGATGGAGTCTTTGCATTGTTTCCAGATCACGGTGCTTAATGTAAGGTCAGATTTTCTTGTGAAAACAGACTTTGGATTAACCATGTCTGTGCACTTGCACACACCCCTCCACACCTACCTGTTCACTTAAGCTCTTGCAACCTGCTGAAGTCAGGGCTGTGATTTCAAGATGCAAAAGAGAATTGAGATTCTTCTTTATGGCATAAAAATGCAAAAACAAATTACATTTGCATAGTAGATCTGCAAGTCTCCTTTCCATAGAAACCATGAGGTGTAATGAAAAGAGCTTGATTGTTATGAGGATTTAATTCAGGGGCTGGCAGAATATGGCCTTTGTGCCAGTTTTTATAAAGTTTTATTGGGACACAGCTGTGTCCATTCTTTTAGTATTGTCTGTGGCTGTTCTCATACTATAACAGCATAGCTGAGTAGTCGCAACAGAGACCGTATGGCATGCAGAGTATAAACTATTTATTTTCTAGCCCTTAACAGAAAAATTTACTGGCCCCTGACTTAATGCAATAAAAAAACAGCAGCTTGAGTACCGGCTCTGTTATGCAATAGCTGTATGACGCTGATCATGTTCTGTAACCTCTTTGTACCTTAATTTTTCCTCTATCAATGTCATTTATCTGTTTATTCAGTGAATACATGTTATGTGCTTACTATGTGCCAGGTACTGTTCTAGGCTCAGGAAATACAGCAGTGAACAAAATAGACACAAATGCTGGCCCTTATGAAGCTTGTATTCCAGTGAAACTTACATTCTATGAGGATAATAATTGCATATACCTTGGGGGGAAGATTAGATGAATTAGTACTTGTAAAAGCTTATTTAGAACATTCCTTGGCATAGGCAGTCATAAGTAGAATATGTGCTCAATGATGTTAGCTATTATTAATTAATACTATGCTAAATGTAGGGTTGTTAATGTGTAAAACAAAGTAGAACCTCAGTTCAGGGTTGAAACTCTTGTGATTCCATGTTTATTACTCTTAAGGTTTTTATTGAAAGAATAAATAACTAGAATTAATAGGAGTATACCTGGTACAATTAGCCTAACAAGGAGAGAGAGAGCTTGTATGAAATTATGACTCTCCACTAAGTGAAGAAAATAGCGCCACTGAGGTCCTAGCTGAGAGCAATGTGAGGTTGACAAGTTGCTCTTGGCACAGAGGACAGTTCATATGGAGAAGATGAAAGTGGGAAAAGTAAAAAATCTGATGCATTGCGAGGGTCACCTTGTAGTGCGCAGCCACAGGGTGATGTCAGCCCTTAGTCGGCACCTCTGTCATCTTTCTGTGGTGTCAATACAGTATCCTTGTTTCTCTAAAGCTCTCCCTTTGGCATGTAACCCTGTAGGGAAAGTTTGGATCTACAAGCACGGATGCTGTGAAATGACTGATTCTGGATTGTCTACCTGCTTACAGGCAAGAAACCTAAGGGTGAATCTGCAGTTTGTGGTTTGGGATCTAGCAGAGATGAATTCATACACACTTTTTGAAAGTACAAAGAAAAAGTCATTTGTACTTTATTTGAAAACAGTCCATTCTTCTGGAACTTTCATTTTTAGGATATTTAGGAATTAGTAATATGTTTTTGAAAAATCACTGGTTGATAAAGAAGTAAAGTGGAAATATATAATATACTCCAATGATTTTACCAATCAGGAATCATTGCCCTTAAACATATAAGGTTAATATTATCTATGACTTTTTAATATCTACAGTATTCCAAATTCATGAAATTCTAAATAAGAAGGCTTATACAGATAAAAGGGCAGGTAGTATCATTTTAAGCAGTGATTGTTTGTCTCATGTTTTGAAGAGCAGAGTATGAGTAAAAGCCTCCTCATTGCCCCTTTCAGAGCGAGGCTCGTGGTGAAAGGCATTATGCGCTGCGGTGCTCAGGAGCTCCAGCTCTAGAGGCAGGTGCAGACCTAGGTCGAAGGCCCGCCCTGCTGTGGAGCAAGTGTGGCCCTATGTGAGCCTGTTTGCCCCTGGTAAAACGGGACAACAGAAAGTCCTGCCCCAGGGGATCGTGGGGAGGATTAGGGCAGATAGGACATGTAACATGAACAGTGCTGGGCAAATGCTTCGTAAATATCAACTGCTGTTATTTTTGTTGGTTTGCACAAATGCATCCTGATCTTTCTACTGAAATCTAAACCCAGATCATTAACTGTCTTCTTTATCTCCTAATGGGAGTTCTTTGGCAGCTTAAAAACAATGTGTTGGGAATTGGACTTCTGGTTCTGGATCGAGGTGGTATAGATGCGTTTCTCCATATCCCTCCTCCTGAGCACAGCCAGAAACCCTGGTCACCGTATGTGAAACAGTCAAGGAAAGATATGAAAGGTAGAGAAGGTGGCAGACTGTCAAGGGGCCTTGGGACTCAGGAACGACACAGTGTGTAGTTCCCTGTGTTTTCTCAGACTGGATATTAGAGAAGCTGTCAACCCCAAAACACCAATGGGTGCAGACCAATGAGCCACTGGGAAAACTTGCTCTTTCTCCCTAAATGACCTAGAAAGGGCCAACTTATTAAGACAGAAAACTTTTAGACAATAACTACCCTATTTTGGCCAAACACTGTGGAAAGAAACGTGGCCCCAGCCCATCAACATAGGCTGAGTGGGGAGCTTAGACCTAAACCTTTGCCTGGTTTTAAAAAGGCACCCCTCACCCCTGCTAGGTGGTATCACAGAGATGGAGTGGGGAGCTAGGCTTTTATCTGCACTGGGCAGTAACAAGGCACCCCCTACACTGTCAGCAGAGGCTGGAGGCTGCCTGGGAGCCTGAGTGCCCTCCTCTGCCCAGCAGTAATGAGGCACCCACCTTGTCCTGGGTGTCAGAGGAGGCAAGTGAGGGATCTGGATCTTTACTCCAGTGAAGGAGCGAGGTGCCCCCCCCCCCCCCAGCTGTGCGTTAGAGGAGTCCTGCCCGAACAGGAGACTGACTTCAGATCCACAGTTCCATACCAGCACACCCGAAGTGTTTAGAGTACAATGAAAAATCATGTGTTATATCAAGAACCAAGAAAATCTCAACTTGAATAAGAAAAGGCAATCAACATATGCCAATGCCGAGATGACACAGATGCTGGAATAATCCAACAAGGATTGCAAAGCAGCCATCCTAAAAATACTTCAGTGAGCAATTATAATCACACTCTAAACAATGAAAAATTCTCAGTAAAGAAGTAGAAGATATAAAGAAAAGCCAAATGGATTTCAGGACAATACAAATATATTAACCTGAAATAAAAATACAAACCTCAGTGAGTGGGCCCAGTAGTAGAATGGAAAGGACAGAAGAAAAAAAATCAGTGAACTCGAAGATAGAATAAAATTATCCAGTCTGAACAACAGAAAGGAAGTAGACTGGAAAAAAAAATCAACCGAGCCTCAGGGACGTGTGGGACTCTAATAAAAGGTCTGTCATCGGAGTCCCAGGAGAGGAGGAGAGTGGGGCTGAAAAAGTGCTCAAAGGAATAATTTCTCCAATTTGGCAAAAAACAAACCCAGAGATTCAGAAGGGCCAAGACTGGGTCGTGTTTCCTTGGTGTAGGTTATGAATAGTAAACAACTCAACTCTCTGGAAATTTCCATGATCCCATTAACCCATCCATCCCATTAAATCAAGAAAGGATCTCTTATTAGTCTTTTATTCTTAATGACTGAAACCTGTGTGCCTTCTCTTCATCCAGCTTACATCAACCAGCATTTTCAATAATAGTATAAAAATGATAATGTTTTTGCTAAATATGTTGTTTTATGTACACAAATGGTCATAGCAGTCTTATTCCTAATAGCCCCAAATTGGAATGGATAAGAGCATTATGGTATATTCGTACAGTAGAATAATACACAGCAGTGACACAGTGAGCTTCTGTGACACGCAGCAACATGTTTGAAGGAAACCAGGCACAAGAGAGTGCCTACTGCATGCCTCCATTTATCAGAACTCCAGAAGTGGCAAAAGTAATCTAAGGTGACAAAGGTTGGAAGACTAGTTACTGTGAGGGGTTATCAGCTGGAAGGGGACAAATGGGAGCCTCTGGGTGCTGGAAAGTTCTGTCTTGATACGGGTGGTGGTTACACTCGTATATACATACACAAAACTCATGCAAGCTGTACATTTAAGATTTGTGCACTTGACTGTAGTAAGTTAAATTTTAAAGTAAAATGTATAGAATAGCCCCCACTTACCCACAGGACATACATTCCAAGACCCCCAGTGGACCTGAAACTGAGGATAGGACCAAACCCTATATATACACTATGTTTTTTCCTGTACGTACACACCTATGATAAAGTTTAATTTATAGATTAGGCACAATAAGAGATTAACAACAATAATACAGTGGAGCAATTAATTATACTGCTCACAGCTGCACGGATAGATTTGTTCTTACTGTAGATCTTAGCAGCCCTCAGCATATGATGTTTTTTCTTTCCTAATTAAGAACTTTGACTTTTTCACGTAAAGGAAACACTTTAAGGCTCCTCTCTGGAATATTCAAATTGCCAGCATCACAGCTCTTGTGCTTTGAGGCCATCTTTGTGTGAAATAAGGGTTATTTGAACACAGGTACTGAGCCACCCAGTCGGTCTGGTAACAAGGATGGCTCCTAAGTGACTGACAGGCAGAGACATCCAGCATGGATGTGCTGGACCAAGGGATGAGCTCATGTCTCAGGCAGGACAGCACGAGATTTCGTCACGCTACTCAGAATGGTGCCTGATTTAAAACTATGAATTGTTTATTTCTGGAATTTTCCCTTTAATATTTTCTGATCATGGTTGACTGTGGGTAACTGAAAGTACAGAAAGAGAAACCTTGGATAAGGGGATGCTGCTTACTGCACCTGTTCTCTCTGAAACACAAGTCTCTGTGAAATCTTTCTATTGCCTTCAGGACAGAGTTGAAGCTTCGGGGTTTGGCCTTCAAGGCCCCCCATGATCAGACCTGCCCTGGCCGGGTTAGGTGTTCCTATTCCATGCTCTCACGCGCTTCATGTTTTCCTCCAGTGCTGGGTATTGCTGGTGCCGTTTGCTCATCTGCAGGGCCTTCTCTCTCCCTATCCGCCCCATCCTGATGCTGGCGAAGAGCAATACCTGTGTCTGATTTGCCCTGTGGTCCCCAGTACAAGGTCTGTCACAGAGAAGCTGCCTTTAAAGAGTTTGTCAAAGTAGTAAACAGTAATAGATTAAAAGAGTTTCCGGTTTCTAGGTGTTAGCACACAGAGAAATGGGTCTTGGAGACAGGTGAAAATGCTGCTGTCATTTTGTGTCGTGCTGATGGGGACATTTTTGAGGGCACAGAAGAAATGGCCAGACTTCTCTCCTACAGGGCAGGGTGGTAAGAGTTTGGCACTAGAGGTCTCATCCTGGCTCTGCTAAGGCTGGTGACACACTCACCCCATTGTCCCTGATGCTCCTGGCCAGCTCTGTCTCATTGGCCCTCCTTGCCCCTTCTTAATCCTGAGCACTCTCAACTGTACACTTTGAGGTTTTCCAGCACATTTGATATTATTAATTTCAGCCATTCTCTCTCTTCTGAAAACCAGAAATATTTGCCTATAATTCGTGTGGTACAATTTTTTTTTTAAACGCGTAAATTTTTGCATTAAACAGACCTGGGCTTTGCCACTCACTAAGTTCTATGACTGTGAACAAGTTAACCCTTATAAATCTCATTTTCTTTATCTGTCAAATAGGAGCACTAATTCCTACCTTGCAAAACCATTATGAGTACCAAATATTTGCATGTAAAATATTTGTCATATAAGAAAATACTTGGTATATGTTTCCTTTCCCCTCTCCTATTTGCCGTGTCCAAGCAGAGCTAACAGTTTCTGAAATGTGTCTTGATTCGTAGACCTCGTCCCCTTTTCACAGCCTGCCTCAGGTAACAGTGGGGCTTCTGCACGTCTCCCCTCAGAGCTCTGTGCTAGGCTGTCAGGATGTGCAGGTGGCAGGCAGGGGAGAAGGGACAAGAGGTTGGTTTCCCCTCAGCTCACCTGTCGGCTTTATCCCCCTCTGTGCCCAGAGGGCGCAAACAGACGTCATGGCTGTTCGTACACATTTGAGATAGTCATTCCAAGGGCCGATGTGCGGCCGATTCCCAGCTTGGGCTGGAGACTCAAGCTCCCAGCAAGTCTTTTTATTTTTTTACTTTCTAAGTCACATGGGCAAGTTGATCAACAGTTTCCGAGGCTTAATTTATTAATGGCAACGAGCTCATCATAATACAACGAGCAGTTGAGATTCTGTCCATCAGTTAAAAATTATAAAGACCAAATGTGTTCAGGATAGAATCCTGTTTGTTCAGGCACTGAAGTGTGACATTGTAGCTGATGCATTATGGGTGGGAACTGCACCCCAAGTAGCAGAGGTGGAATGCATATTTTTAAAAACTTGCTGTCTGGGTTATTTCTGTTCTAAACGTAGCTGTGCATGTTAGCACAGATGTGCCGAAACAGCTTTTCAGAGTTTTGTTTTCCCTGCTGCTGCCATGGGTTACCCAGCCCTTTCTGGTATTGCTGCTTTCTCAAGTCATACCTGTGGTACTTTAAGGAGGCTACTAAGTGGAGTCGAGTTTTAAGTGATGTGCACTCAAGTACATTAGAGATAAATTCGCTTCTTGATTCATATGTTCTCCTGCTTCTGCTTAAAAGTGGAGGTCTTTCATCTGGCTCTTTAAATGCTTCACTGCTCAGCTTTTGACGTCTTACTTAATTAAACTGTCTTGAAGAAATGACAGTAATGGAAAACTAACACTGTGCTTATACTTTTTTCTTATGATTCTGCTTGTTTAATGTTCTTTAGAAAGAATGCAACAAAATACCTTAAGTAGAAGGGTAAATAAAAAAGATTATATTAGTATCTCCCATTTTATTGAGCACTTTCTAGAAGCCAGGTATTGTGCAAGACTTTCTGTTTTCTTACAGTTTAGTAAAGTGACACCCTCTATTGCAGTAGAGCTTGTGGCCTGTTTTTTATGTGAGGCCAGGGTGACTCACCAAAGTTCACATGGCCGAGCAAGTGGCAGTGCCAGGCTTGACTTGGTGCTCCTGGGTCCTATTCCTGCTTTCTTGCCAATGCCCTTTGTTCCATAGAAGTCTGAGGAAGCTGAGAGGCTAGGAGCCAGAGGTGGCGCTGTGCAGAGGGAATGCCCCATCCTGCAGGAGGGTGTGGGGTGTGGGGTGTGCTTGGCAGCCTCTGAACCACATTCTCCTGGACTAAACACGGGAAGATGTTTTGCATTCCATGTCAGTTGAAAATACCTTTCTGACAGTTTCTGGTGGTTTTGTAATTGGACAAAGCAGACAAATTTTGTAGCTATACAATGATTTAACATTCATTCACCAAATACTTCTAGTCTTACAATCAGAAACATAGTTAGCTTCTTAAAAGCCAGCTAATTTCATTCATGATTTAAGCAAAGATTTTATCTCCTAGGTGAAGAATTCATGAAAAAAATTGCACTGGATTCACATGTATATGTTCACTAAGGAAAGTTAGTTGTTAATCTTCCTGGAATTTGGTAGTTGAACTTAGAAAATATTTTTATTAATCGCATTGTTTTCTTTGTACTTATGGGTCCTTTAAGAGCCTCAGCTATTACTATTCTTGAAAAGCATCTTCGTTTTGCCACAAAAGCTTTCAGACAGAACACTACTACTTTAGTCTGTTGACGTTTACTGTGGAATTGCAGAATCATTCTCCTCTCTGAATTCTTTTCTTTTTTGAGGTGTCTTGGGGAGCAAGGTGAGCTCATGGTGTGCAGTCTCTGGACAAGTCTGCGCAGCCTCGAAGGCTCTCTGCTGTGTCGCAGTTCTCATGTGAGAAGCTGGGCACAGGCTTATCCCACCGTTTACCATCATTTCTGCCTGTGCATCTCTTCCCAGCTGGAAGGACTGTAGGTTCCTCCTCACTCAGATTTCAGAACCCACTCCAGGTGTGACGCTGTGGCGCATTTTATCTGCTCAGTAAAACTTTGAATGTTAAAGGCCTTCATCTCCTTAAATCTTAATTTGTAAAACTTAGGCAGATGGAAAATGCTTGGTCTTTTTAACAATAATAATAAAAAGGCAAAGTAAAGCCCCCAAATAACATTTTTTACCTATCAAAAAAACAAAAAAAATCTGTACTTTCACTATGGATAAAGTGAAGTGGGCAGTTACAGGGTGGTATAAACTGGGAGAACCCTTTTGGAGGACAGTTTCACAATGTGTCTCTAAGAGATTTAAAGATGTTTATGATTTTTTTGTTCAATAATTCTTCTTTTGGGAATTTCTCCAAAGGAAATAATCAATGATAAGGTAAAAAAAAATTATACATGTAAATGTTCATTACATTGTTGTGAAAATTTAGTAATGATCTTGAAGAGGGGAATATTCAGGAAATATGGTAGATTATAGTAATAGAATAGTATACACCATGAAGATCACATTTTCAATGAATTTTTATAACATGGAAAGATGTAAAGTACTGTATTTATAAAGATCTCCATTTAAAAAAAATAAGTGTAAGTGTATAATATATGTGCATTGAAAAAAAAGACAGAAAATACTGAGACCGTTTGTGGATAGGATCTGCCCCCATTTCAGGGTTGGAGCTTGGCCCCCGAAGGAAGGGGTCAGACCCTGGAGTGTCCCCACGCTGCCGCGGCATCAGGCCTGCCTCACTTTCCGTTCAGCATCCACAGCAGCTTTTCACAGGTCCTGGTGACACTCTTGTTTCGTTACACGCAGTTCTTTAGCAACCAGGAGTGTCTTTCTAAAAATCCGAGTTGGATTATTTCATTCACCAGCATTAAATCTTCAGTGGCTCATTTTACATTTAGGAAAAAAAATCTAAATTATTTTCCTGATCTCCAAGACTTCATATTCTACCCTGCTGTACAGCTGAATCACCTAGGGAGCTTTAAAGTATACCTGTGTGCCAAGGCCCATCACCCCCAGAGTGCAGGTGAAGTTGGCGTGAGGCGGGGCCAGGCCGTGGGTAGTTTAAAAAGTTCCCCAGGAGATTCAGATTCCTGGGGTTGAGAACCACTGCTCTGTATCAGTACTTGTTAAAATTTAGGGACATCATACTTACCTGAAAGGCTGTTAAAACACTGTCAACTAGGCCCTGACCCCCCAGAGTTTCTGATTCTGAAGGACTTGGCGGGGGGCGGGGACGGTGCGGGGTGTCCAGGAATGTTCATATCAAAAGAACAAGTTCCCAGTGACGCTTTTGCCACTGGTCCAGAAAACACTGCTCCAGGGGACTGGACTCCTTCCTCCCTCCCTTGCCAGGGCACCTCTTCCCATTCCCTGTGGCTCCCGCACGCAGGGCATGCTGGTGTGCTTCCGTAACTCTTTCCCATTCAGAGTCTTTATGCCTCTGGTTCCCTCCATGTTAAATGCTCTTTCCCTGAAGTCTGGAAGTGTCTGACCCATTTTCATGGTTTGATCTTTCTCCTTGTTCAGGTCTCAGTTCACATGTCACCATTTTATAGAAAAGTGTCACCTGACCACCCGTCTAAAATAGAGCCTCTCTGGCCACTCTCTAGTAGATATCCTATGTATTTCTTTCATAGGAATTATTATAATCTGTAAATGTATTTTTATTTATTTACTCACCCCATAGCCCCCACCCCCACTAAATTTCATTCATTGCATATCTGTTGTTTAGTTGCTTAGTTGGAGCTTGTGTGGGTGGGATCGGTCATGGGATGTTGACCTCTATCACATACATGTATTTTTTTCAGCAAATCATTGTTGAGCATCTAAGGTCAAGGCCAGAGATACAAGGATGAAACATGGTTCTTTTAATTAAAAGCCCCAGAGTCTGATGAGAGTTAGACAAGCAAACAAATAACCGCTCTGTATACCATGGACGTCACGCACCAGACCCACTGAGAGATCTGATTGTCACCACCCTGGGAAGGGGCCCGTGAAAGGCCTAGAGAAGCCAAAGGATGTTATGTTAATGCAGCTCTCTCCACAACATAAAGAAGAAAGGAAGAATCTTCTAACTCATCTCATATGCCTGGTGGTGCTGGTGGTGGTGGTGGTCTCGTGCATTGGGGTTTACCTTTGGTCATCCAGGGGCATAGAAGAATGTCCCTCCTTTGGAGAGAAGCTCAGTTGGTTAGGACCATCCTGCTTCCACCTTTGTGAGGCTACTCTGTCAGTACCAGTTACACTCCTTTTCTTTCTCCTGGACCACCTGTGGGGAGTGGAGATTTTACCCCCAGAAGACTCTTAAGTGGGTCAGAATAACACATGAATCTAATTAACTCTAAAATCACTTTGACCTCAAGGCGGAAAATTCATTCCGTATCAAGATACTCTAGTGAAAGGCCTAAATTCATTGTAATAATAAAATGCCCATAAGAGACATACCATATTTGAATATTAATTCTATCTCATTATCAAATTCCCAGGGAGACATTAAAATCCAAAGATTATGTATCATTTTAAATTAAAATCCAAAGACATTAAAGTCATTCTTTTGCCGATGTATATTCAAAGAAATTGAAGTTCAAAATATATTCTCCCTGATTTCTTATTCTGCACAGTACTAGCTAGAGGGCCTCTTACTTAATGCCTGTGTAGGTCAGGATTC
The DNA here is from genome assembly GCA_004363605.1 of Indri indri. Classification (NCBI taxonomy): domain Eukaryota; kingdom Metazoa; phylum Chordata; class Mammalia; order Primates; family Indriidae; genus Indri; species Indri indri. The sequence continues at coordinate 38,835 of RJWJ010005061.1, read as the reverse complement.
TTTCAACAGCTGCAGCTTGGATTATCTCTTGATGCAATGTGTGTGATTCTTTCAGGAACACTCATATATCAAATCTCTGATGTGCCTCACTTCTTAAAATGAAAAAAGTCAACAGGGCACACAGGATTATCAAAACACTGGCCCACACACACCAAAGTTAGAAAACATGCCAATTCCCAGTCTTCTAATAGTTACCCCAAGCAAAAGTATGTCCCCAGAAACCAGCGCTTAGTATTTGTTGCCAAATAGTGGCCCATAGTAGAAAGTCTGTGCTGAGGGAAAGATGGGTGACAGAGAACGTCTTCAGGTCTGCTTCACTAGGATTTCAGTTTGCCTCTGACAGTTGGAACCTTCCTTTCCTTGCTTTTGTGGGGCCCAATCACAGTTTCTAATAAACACTAAAACATCTACTGCTTTTCTAAAATTCACTTTAAAGACAGTTAGAACTAGGTGCATTTTCATTTCCCTTTATGTCTTTTTATCGAGACTTTCTAGATCTTATTTCCCATTTTATGTCTGTGTAGTCTATTCCCCAAGATTTCACCCTTTGCTCCTAAAAAAAATAGCTTTTTTAAAAAGCTAAATCAGTTTTATTGCTTTCATTTGTTTTCATTCTTCCATTGTTTCTGACAGTAAGACTGAAATACTTTTTACATCACTGTAGTTCCTCTTTGATTTCCTGAGCATCTTTCATTTCTAGAAGCAGAATGTTCCAAACAAAGACCTTTTTAAAATTATAGTATTTCATTGAATTTATTTTCTCTATCAGTGCCAGGAGACAATATCCTTGTGTTTTTCCTGATGTTAATATCCATCTAAACTTTTTGTTTCCTATGATATTTACTGTAGGTTTCAGACACATAGCCTTTTTCAAGTTAAAAAGTTCTCTAGTTTTCCGAGAATTTAAAAAAACATAAGTAAGGGCTAAACATGAACACGTGCTTTTTCCTGTGATGGTTGAGATAATCATAAGGTCATTAATAAGGATAATTTCATTGTAGATTTTCTGATCCACATTCATCTGTTTTCATTTTTGAAAAAACTGTGCCTGATCATGGTGTATTTTTGTAGCGTGTTTAATTTAGTTACTCTAATATTATTTCTAGGATTTTGGGGGGAGAGGGTTCTATGTTCATAAATTAAAAAGGCCTATAATTTTCTTATACTGGTCTGTCTTTTCCTAGTTTTGGAACAGAATTACATTAGCCTCATAAAATGACTTGGGAAGCTTTCCTTTCATTTCTGTTGTTTTGGAATAACTTGTATACAAAAGAGAGGTTCTTCTATTCCTTGAAAATTGGGTAGAACTCTGAGAGCTGTTTGGGTCTTTGACTGTTTTTGTCAGTGAATCTTGGTCATTTTGTATTTTTAAACATTATTCTTTTAAAAAATGTTCTTATTTTCTTTTCAGGCATAAGTTTATTTTGGAATTCAGATAAGAACTGTCACATCATAAATAATCATTGTATAAAATAACCTGGTCATTTCAATTGCAAACGTTAATAAACACTTTTTTTCTTTAAGACAATTACTTCTTTTTAAGATCAATCTTCATACTGTCCTCTGAAAAAAACAAAATTTAAAAAATGTCTACACAGATTAAAATAAGAGAAGCCAACTATACTTTTCTCAGTAGGAACTATTCCAAAAGAATTATAAGGTTCAGTGATACAAATCAGATTAAGGGGAGTTAGACCTCAGTTTAGTGCCTGAAATATAATTGTATTTCACAAAATAATGCCTTTATTCTTCTAAAGAGGTCCTCTAAGCTGGCTTTTATTCTGCTGTAGTTTCCTATATCTCACTAAGAGGGAAGGAAGCTCTCATCAGTTTTAGGTCTTTTTTACATAACTTAAAGTTTACCTTTTCCATTTGGTAACCACTTTTTTCCACACTATTCTCACAACTGTTGTAATAGAGCCTCCTTGTTTTCTTTTCCTGAAGAAACGCTCACTTTTCTGATGTCATGGCCACTTACAGGAAATGGCAGCATGGGCCACCACTGCCCTTCCTCTAGGGGACAGTGTGCTCCTTGGTTCTTCAGTAGTTCACATACATGAGTGGTTGCGTCAGGCCCCCTGGAGTCTATAAAAGAAAGTCTTGATAGGGTTTCAGTGGTTCTGAATGATATTGCTTTAATTAAATCTTTCCTATATTTAACTATAAATAAGCCAAGGTTGTTATTCTCTTCTTTTGAAATCTTCAACCTCAAATCTAATTTTGTGACATCATCCTGTACTTTGAATACTGAGGCCAGAAGAGTGAAAAAAACCTTCAGCATTTGGTGAAAAGCCTTCAGCGTTTTTACTGACTTTGTTAAGTTCATCTGAACTCGCCTTAGCAGGTAAATCTATATAAGGAACCACATCACGATCTTAGATAAGGTGAATCAAATGATTTACATGGTTACCAACAAGAATTGTTTTCAGTTCCACCCAAATCCTTTCCCTTGATATTCCAGCCAAGCCTTTTGCATTTTCTGCAATTGCTTATAAAGGATAACAAATAGTACTAGAACAATTTTATATCCTTACGGGGAAAAAAAGAACCTTGACTCTTATCTTACACCAAACAGAAATTGATTTAAAATGGAAATATAAAAGCCAGAACTATAAAACTTATACAAGAAAACATTGTGGATATGTTGGGGTAGGCCAGAATCTGTTAGAATACAAAAAATACTAACCACAAAGAACTTTTTAATAAATTGCTCCTTATCTAAATTTAAAAATTATGCTCTTTGAAACACACTACTAAGAAAATGAAAAGGCAAACCACAGTCTAGGAGAAAATATTTGCAATACATATATCTGTCACAAGACTTACTCATGCAGAATATGTGAAGAACCTCTTAAAGCGTAATAAGATGACGACAACCCAATTAATAAAATGGGCAAAATATTTGAACAACACTTCACTAAAGTTGATATAGAAATGGCCCATAAACACCTGAAAAGATGCTTCACATCATTAGTCATCAGGGAAATACAAATTAAGACCACAAGTGGTGCCACCTAAGAAGTCTGACAATGTGTTAGTCCGGCTCTGGAGTAACTCAGATATGTTGTTGGAGGGAATATGCAGTGGTACAGCCACTTGAGAAAATAGTTTGGCAGTTCTTATAAAGTCGAAATACACTTAACATAGGACCCGGCAATTCCACTCTTAGGTGGAAAAATGAAAACACGTGTTCATGAACAAAGTACTGATACATGTAACAACATGGTGAATCTCAAAAACATTTAAAAAGATGTTTTATATGATCCCATTTATATTATATTATATTATATTATATTATATTATATTATATTATATTACAGACAAAATATGCCCATAGTGACAGAAAACAGTTTGCCTAAAGGCAGAGGGGGGATGATCTGCAGTGATTGCAGAGGTGTACAAGAAACTTTTCGGAGTGATGGAGATGTTCTATATCTTGATTTTGTCTGTGGCTATACAGGTGCAGTTGCAGTTTACTATCTGTAAATTGCATTTCAGTGAAGTGCATGTTAGAAGTAAAGAAAACAAAGCACCAGTTTCTTCTGGGGTTTGCAGCAGGTTGAAGGTGTTAGATCAGTCGGGTTCTTTGGCTTTGGGTAGATAAGGAGTTCTCAATTCGGCTGCATATTAGAGTCACCTGGAGAGTGTGTCAAAGACACTGACGCCCAGAGGCTTGGATTCCTTTGTTCTGGGGTAGGGACCACAGCGTTAGCACTTGTTAAAACCTCCCTGCACTGTTTCTAAGTGCAGCCGAGTTTGAGAGGCACTGGCCTAGACTTTTGCTGTGAGTTCTGTCTCTGGAGAGTATTGACAGTGTACAGCCACCTGCTTCCTTGTTGCTTCTTGAGTCAAAAGATTCATTGGTTTCTCTGACATTGGGGCCAGAAGCAGCAGCTCAGTCATGAAATGCCCAGTGCTAAGCTGCACAAAACACCATGGAAATAAATGCCACACAAAGAGCAATGGGACTGTATTTTTGTGCGACTTGGAATTGCGGTGTAAGGCAAAAGCCAGCAGAAGAGTACAAATGGACGTCAGTAACACAGGGGGTACACCCAGCTTGTGAGATAGTTGGGAACAACATGGCACTAATTTAGAGCAACCCATAATCTACCACATTTCTTATGATTATAGATCTTTCTATATTCGACCTTGGCTGAAGGACAACTAGTGGCTGCTAAAGGGTTACTATATCCAGCTCTCCTCAAATGTGGACAGTAAAGGAAACCGTTAGAATCTCAGAGCCAAGTGGAAATAATATTACAGATTGCTACCATTTCTTATATTCTCATGATGTGCCGGGTACTGTGCCGAATGCTTCTCAGGTAGTCCTCACCGTAGCCCCAGGAGGTGGGTATGGCCCTCTTGTTCCATGTATAAGAAAATCTAGACTTAAAGAAGTTCAGAAACCTCCCCAAGGTCACTCAGTGAAAAGGCTGAGCTGGAATTCTCCTGTAGGTCTGTCTGCTTCCCAAAGCACCATGTTTCCTCTGCCTGGGAGGGATGATTGAGTCTTATCTGGAAGCAGATGCTCTCTGCAGCTCCTAAAAGATGGTCATTTTCATCCAGCAGCCACCTCTGTGCTTTGAACTGTCTGAGTTGGCTGTCAGCTTGCCCCAGGATGGTGACTTCCCTAGATGGAAACTGTTGGAGCATTGCCCAGCCACACTGGCCGTTTATTCACTTCGACATGAGGACTCTGGCGATCTTTGTATCTGTGTTTTGGTTTTTTTTTTAATTTTTGATAGAGGTGGGATTTCACTATGTTGCTCAGGCTCGTCTCGGACTCCTGGCTTCAAGCCAACCTCCTGGGATTAAAGGTGTGAGCCACCATGCCTGGCTATTTTTTTCTATGTATATTTTTAGTTGTCCAGCTAATTTCTTTCTATTTTTAGTAGAGGCAGGGTCTCACTCTTGCTCAGGCTGGTCTCAAACTCCTGAACTCAAACGATCCTCTCACCTTGGCCTCCCAGAGTGCTAGGATTACAGGTGCGAGCCGCCGCGCCCGGGTGGGTTTTTATATTTTTATATTTATCATTCAATGTGAGAGCGGCCAGAATAATTGAAGCTCTGTTTTCTGTTAACCTAGTGTATTTTCCCAAAGGAGCTTAGATGTCATTAGAGTTGGGCCTGCACACTTTGCAGAGTGCATTCTCTGACATTATTGGCCACTGTGGGAAGGAACAGTTAGCGAGTCAGTCAGTTAGTTGTCCTCTGTTTACACTTTATTTCCAGAGGCTAAATGTTAGTTTGTTTAGGCCCAGCTTATTGTCTGCACTACCACATGAAAGCGTTGACTGAGCTTGGCTCTTCAGTACAACCACAACTTGTGACTCATTTATTATGGGTCTAGAATCAATTCCCAACATGTTAGGAGAAACAAACAACTTCCTTGTTTTATGAAGTGCTAACAGAAGAAACTTGTTAATTTCTTAATTGTTCTCCCCTCCCTCAGACATTAGCTTGACACATGTAGCTGCAGCAATAAACTTGAAGTTTGTAATAACAAGATTGTATTGTCAGTCACCCCTTGGGAAGGAGTTGCACTGGTGTCTGCTTTCCCCTGTGACCTTAACCTGTGTTCATTCTCAAGTATGCCATTAATGTATTTGTCATAATGCCACTGTTGTCCTTGTCTGGAATATGTCATTTATATTATAAGCATTTAATGAATTTCTATAAAAGGTTCTTTTCTGTCATGCAGCTGTATGAATGAGATATATTTATTCGGGGACACATACCCTCAGTTCACCCGCAACTCCACTGTAACCGTGATTTTTAGGAACTCTTTAATTCACCCTCATTGCCTGCTTAAATTTCTGTTTTTAGCATGTAATTTCATTTCCTTCGAAGAAAATCTTACCGATTTAGCATAACTCAGAATTCTGCTTTATTTTTTTAGAAAGTGAGATGTTTTCCTTCAGTGAATAATAAATCCTGAATACTTTTATTTCTCACTTATTAAAAAAAACTGCTTTTGATCATAAATTTATAGTTTTGCCTAAAACAGAGTAGAAGTATAAATTCAGCTCTGTGGAAATTACCCTCCAGTTTCCTCACACCTAACCCCTGGCTCCAGCCACCTGAACTTCTTCCAGCCGACTGCACAAATGTCACCAACTACTGCCATCACTGCAGTGCTCTTTATGGAGCATTTCCTGTGTGCTGAGCACATGTAGTGATACAGCCTTTGCTCACAGTCATCCTTTGATGTAGGCCCTATCACCCCCGTTTTACAGACGAGGAAACTAAGTCTTAGTGGTTCCATGGCTTGCCCAAGGCCACAGGGCTCATAACAGGCTTCGACCCAGCAGTCTGGCTCCGCAGGGCTCACGCTTAGTCCCTGGCTGCACTACTTCCACTTCCTTGAACACTTCCGGTTCCCTCCTCTCCCTTCTCTCACATGCGCTCTCCCCCTGCCCAAAACGTTCCCCACAGCCCTCTGTCTTAGGTAGTTCCTGTGCTTTCTTCTCATGTTAAGCTAATGTCACTTCTTTGGGGAGGCCTTCCCTGTGAGCCCGTGCTACACGTTCTAGCTAAACCAAACCATGAGACGCGCCCGTGTTCCCGAAGGGTTCAGGTGGTACGGTCACAGAGAGCTGGCGAGGTTCAGCAGGTGTTCTTTCCTCTCTCCGCCAGCCACAGGCCCTTGCTCCTTTCCTGGAGCTCGCCTTATACTTTACCCCAACGTCGGTAGCAAGGCAGATGCCTTTGCTCAGCTCTTCCGGAGGCTTCCTTGCTAGCACCCCGTCCTGCCGGTAGATGTGTGGCAGGTTATGGAGCAGGAGCGGGATGTGTGGGCCGCACTGGGAAGCTTCGGATACAATATCAGGCAGGGCCATGTCCAGCTTGGCCATGAAACTTCCCTCTGTGCTTCTCAAACACGTGGTCCCCTCCAGGACCACCCTCTGTAGTGGTCTCACCCTCCATGCCAGTGCTTCTCAAACTATCTGTGGTGAACAATCAGTTGTCCTTCCCTCAAACTATCCTGGACTGGTATTTTCATAAAATATAGTACAAAATGAATCACTAAAAAAATAAATTTTAAAAGAAGACATAGAAAATTCAAGCCCAAATTTTGTTGTAAGATTTAGCATAGCATAACTGTCAAATTGCCAGCAGTTTTTCAGCTTGTCTGCTCAGTGTCTATTCTTACAAACTGACAGTGGTCTTGAGGCCTCACTTTTAATAGCACTTACTGGATAAGGGACCATAGAGAGGGTCATTAATTTCTGAGCCTCACCATCTTTATCTGTAAAACAGAACCATTAATACACTGACATTTCAGAACTAAATCAGAACTAAATGAAATCATTAAAGTGTCCATGATTGCCTAGTGTATGCTGGGTGTCTACTAAGTGGTAGTTCATTTCTCGTCGCACTTGAATGCCTGGAAAAAAATTAGAGAAATTAGATGATTACCAACTAATTTATTTTCTTCTTCCTGGCCTTTGTGAAACTAAGGATCATCAGTAACAGTGACTCTTAGCAAGTTTGTGCATCACAATCAGCTGGAGATCCGGTTTCTTCAGTGGGCCACAGTATTTAGAATAGTCTTGTGCTAGGAGTGCTCATGGCCACTGGGTTGTCTATGCTTCTAGGCCTTTCCAGTAGACAAAGGTAATGTATAAATAATGGTCCAAATAACAAGAGCAGTATTATTACTAATGTTTAGGTAGCTGAATGCTGTTAGATTCCCATGCAGTTCTCCATGATCTTAGGTTATTTATCTCACTAGGGATATAAAGTCAAAATATTGTTTTAATTCTGTAAAATAATTTTCTTTGTTTTATGTGCCGCTAGAGTAATTTTCTGTTTGTTTCAGTTTTTATAACTTTAAATTTAATTTTTAAAAATTATATAAAACACTTAGAATTCCAGAGTCAAAATTATACAACAGGAACAGGTACATTCATGGAGTCCCCATTCCTGCTTCCTTCGCCCATTCTCTTCCTCACCTTGTGGATGACCATTATCCGTTTTGGTTTACCTCTTCATTCTTTCTTTTTCAGAACATAAAAAAAAGTACATTTCTCCTCCTTTATTACACAAAAAATTCTCATATAAGCCCATTCTGTGCTGTGCTTGCTCTGTCCTGGTCTCTCCGCAGCAGTCCGTCAGCGATCTGCCCCTGCATTTCCACAGCTGTGCAGCAGTGGGTTATGTTTGTGCCACAGTTCATTCAGCCAGCCCCTGTTGGTGCACATTGCATTTGTTTCTAAGATCTTTGTTGTCACAAATTGTGCTACAGTCAACATCATTAGTTACCAGAGAAATGCACATCGAAACCACCATGACATACCACTTCACTTCCAAAAGCATGGCTAAATGAAAAGGACAGACAGTACCAAGTGTTGGTGAGACTGTAGAGAAGCTGGAACCCTCATAGAGCACTGATAAGGATGTAAAATGCCACAGCTGCTTTGAAAACAGTCCAGCAGTTCCTCAGATGTCAAGTATAGAGTTACCATACAATCCATCAGTTCCAACTCCTAGGTGTATAACCAAGAAAAGTAAATAGATATATTCATTCAAAAACATGTACATGCATGTTCATAGCAGCATTATTATAATAGCCAAAAGGTGGAAACAACTCAAATGTGCATCAGTGGATGAATGGAAAAATAAAATGTGGTCTGTCTGCACAACGGATTATTTATTATTTAGCCATAAAAAGGAATGAAGTACTGATAAATGCTGCAATGCAGATGATCCTAGAGAACATTATGCTAAGTGAGAGAAGCCAGATACAAAAGGTCACATATATGATTCCATTTATGTGAAATGTCCAGAACAGGAAAATCCATAGAGACAGAAGTGGATTCGTAGTTGACAAAGACTGGGGGTAGAGGAGAATGAGGAGTGACTGCTAATGGAGTTTGTTTTGGGGGTGATGAAAATGTTCAAAAATTAGATAGTGGTGGTGGTCACACAACTGTGAATGCACTAAAAACTACTGAATTGTATTCTTTAAAGGTGCGAATTTTATGGTATGTGAATTATATCTCAATAAAACAGTTATTAAAAAATAAGCTGTGCTGCAGTGAATAACCTTGTGCCAAATGTAATCTCACGTGGTAGTTTGTTTTTGATCCGTAGTCCCGGAAATGGGATTACTGGGTTCCCTGTGCTTTTGCTACAGGCTGCCCAGTTCACTTGCACAGGGTTGTACCATTTATCATTAACTCGCAGTATATGAAAGCGCCTGTTTCCCTGTAGCCTCACCGATAGCTTTTGTTATCGCACTTGGTTGTTTGTTAGTCTGGCAGGTGAGAAATGCTGTGTGTAGTTAAAATTTGCCTTTCTGTTATTATGGGCATGGCTGAGCACATTCTCACGTCTTTATAGGTCGTCTGCATGTCTTCCTCTGTGCCATTTCCTGTTCATATGTCGCGTCCATTTTTTATTGGATCGTTGGTGGTTTAGTTTTTACAGGTTCTTTTCTTATTCCAAATATATAAAATACATAGTAGGGACACAGTAAGTATTTGTTGACCGTCATCACTTCTTGGAGTCCTTTGTAAACCCCCAGATAAAATTGTGCTCTGTACCCCAACACATCCAATTTCTGGGTGGTTTTTTTTTTTTTTTTTTTTTTTTTTAAAGACAGATTCTATTGCCCACGCCGAGGTGCAGTGGCACAATCATAGTGCACTGTAACCTTGAACTCCTGGGCTCAAGCGATCCTCCTGCCTGGGCCTCCCAAAACGCTGAGATTGCAGCCGTGAGGCACCACACCTGGTCAGAAAGCTTTTTTCCCCCCTATTCCCAGCTTAGAAAAAGAATTCATGTTTTCTTCTATCACTGGGACATTTTCATTCTTTACATTTAGATCTCAGATCCACTTGGAGTTTATCCTGGTGAGTTATGTTAGTTAGTGATCTACTTTTATCCTTTTTTATGTGGCTACCCAGTTGCTCCAGCATTTTTGATGAAGGGTGAAAAGAAAAGAAAATACCACTTTTTGTTTACATATTTCTGGGTTGATATAAGTATTTCAGGTAATTGTATAAACAATATTATAACAATAACATTGAATAAGAAAAAAAAGGAGAAACAAGTCATCTGTAATCTCTGAGCCTAACCAGGCTGTTTTCAGTGTGTAAATTGATCTTCTTTCTCTCTAGGTAAATGAGCTGGATGGCATTCCTTTGATCCTGGACAGCTGCAACATCGATGACAGTAACCCCTGTATCCTTGCATGTGGGCCACCACGCATTAGTTCACAACCAGGGACCTTAGTGTACCAAGTCCCTTTCCTGGTGTTCATTCAGTATGTAACTGGCTGCCATGCTTGTTTGCTTGTTTCTAAAAGCCAAACCACTTTCTTGAAGTCATGGTGCCGGAATAGCACTTCTGCAACCTTTGCAGTATAGTAAGCTAGAATTTTCAAGGTGAGTAGAACATTCCAAACCAGCATGCTACTTACCAAGCAGTGCTTTAAAACTCTGAGGCAGAGGTGGCTCATCCAAGGCCCCTGTGCTGCATGTCACCAATGTCACCTTCCCAAAGTGTGTATGTGGTCCTTGGAGTAAACGTGAAAAATTTTACATTTTTTTGCTGTAGAGATTCTGAGTATCCAGTCCTTTAGAAAAACTATTTTAATAACAGTTTGGCAACATAGAAACCTGAGCACTCTGGTTCCCTAGCCATGGAGAGAAGCATTTCAGTGGCACTGAATTCTCATTTTTCTCAGGTTCTGTCCTGCAGCTCCTGCAGCCCTCTGCTGCTGAAGCTGGGAGCTCTGGCTTTGCCCTTCCTTGGGCTGGCCATCCTTGCTGGAGGGTATTCAGCAAGGACCTTGCTTCTTTGCTACCACTTTACCAAGCAGTCATGCTGCACCAAACTGGTCTAGTACAGCGGTGAGTAACCAGGGACCAGAAATAGCCTGGTTAGGTTTGAGATAAAACCTACTATTTAATTTCAAGAACTTCCTTGGTGAGAGCCAAAGTGGGCCCTGTCCCTTGTCCTGGTCACTGCTTGTCCCTATGCCCATTGCCTGCAGGGGAGGGGTGGAACAGGCCACTGTAAGGACTTGAGGAATGTAGCCTGTAGGAGGCAGAGGGAAGCCCAGCCTGGGACAGAGATGACTGGAAAGGGGCATTTTAAAAATAAAATCCCCGTCTATGGCTTCTACCAAGAAGAGAAAAGGAGCTGATGAAAATCATGTGTTTCAAAGTGAGTAGACTGAGAAATGCTTATTGTGCTAAAGACACTATTGTCTGTCTGATTAGCAATAGAAAAAAATCTTATTTTAAAGAGTATAGTAGCTTATAAGATCGGTCAGAAAAAGACCAAATAGACTCAGAAGACTCTTCTTCCAGGTAAAACAAAGTCACATCACTGCATTGCATCATCAGGCATTGCAGGCTGTGCTCACTCAAGACTTTAGACATTTTTTAGCCCCCCAAAAAAGGAGAAAAGAAAAACACAGAGCTGCCAGTCACAGGAAAGCAGTACAAGAATGTTCAGGTGCAATTGCAGATCTTACATTTCCTAATTTAAAAAATGATTTATTATGAAAAAAGACATTCACCCACAGTTTACTTTTATGTTGCCTGAATTGACTGGTGAAGAAGGTTTTCATATCTGGTCTTTGGCTTTTGGCAGACCGAAAAACAGAACGGCTGTAGCACACAAACCCATTGGAGGTCTAAGCTAGGGACTGTTGATGCTCCCAGCATCTTCCATTCGGTATCCTCCTTGCCAGACACTCATTCGTTCATTCACTTCTTCTTTCATGAAACATTCATTCGGTCCTTATTATATGTTTATACCCATTACCTTATTCAATCCTGACAACACCATGAAGCAGATACTGTCATAACCCTCCCCATCTTGTAGATGAGGAAGTAAACTGAGTCTCTGACTTGTCCAGAGGTCAGAACCAGAATTGAAATGTGTGAGTATCTGATTCTTAGCCATTTCCGTATACTCCCTCCTTATGAGTCACTGAGAGGAGACAGCACATACAGAGAAACCATATAAACATATTCATGTAGTGGAGAAATTATTCAGAATTATAAATTTAAAAATTTGTATGGATATCTATATAAATAACTGTCTTCTATAATGACAGTTAATGGGGCACTGCAGGATCCCTGTATCTCCTCTGAATCCTTAAGAAAAGATAAAATATTACAAATATGTTTAGTGTTATGTATATTTAGTAATTCTTTGGAGTTTTATTTATTAAACCTACCAGATTTTAAAGACATAAAATATGTATAATAAGATATGAGATATATACTAAAATATCAGAGCAAGGGAAGAATGATAGTTGAATGGTCAGAAATAAGGAAGCATGACAGCCTAGAGAGATTCAGTGTTTACACGTGAGCCTTAAATTAAAATCTGGCTATCCTAGCACCAGAGCAAATAGGGACATATTGCAGATTACAGAATATACCTTACTCCATAGATAAAACCACACCAACACTCCTTGCAGGCTGTTTTAGAACCAGTTAGTCAAATTTTACACATTTGCACTCACGTGCACACACATACATGCATGTACCTGTACACACACACTCATACACACAAAATTACCACCAACAAAAACAATTTAAAACCCCCTACATACTGAGTTATTCATTGAAATTGCATTGACTAAAATGAATTTGATGAGGATTGACATACAGTACTGAGTCTTCCAACCATGAACATGGTGTTACATGTCTCCATTTATTTAGGATTATTAATTTTCACTTTTTTCTGTGTACTTCTTTAGCTCCACTGCATGGATTTTTAGATGTATTATTTTGTTGCCATTCATTTAAAAGTGTTTTCTAATTTCTATTATGGTTTCTTTTTTGACCCATTATTTAGAAATGATTTTTTAAATTTCTAGACAAAGAAGAATTTTCTAATTATCTTTTGGAGATTGATTTCTAGCATAAATGCATTGTGATCGGAGAACCCATGCTGGATATCCACTGTCCTGTGAAATTCATTGAGACTTGCTCTGTGATGCAGTATATGGTCAGTATTTGCAAATGGTCTATGTGTGCATGAATAGTATGTCTATTCTCCAGTAGTAGGGTGCACTAATTTATATATGAACATTAGATCAAGTTTGTAAATGGTGGTATTTAAAACTTTTATATTTTTACTGGTATCTTTGTCTACTTTGATTTATCCATTACTGAGAGAGGTTTAAAAAAATAGCCTGTGATTGCGGATTTGTCTAATTTCCCTTTTAGTTATTTAAATTTTCCCTTTATATTGAGGCAATGTTTTTACGTAAAGGTGTATAACAGGTCCTGAGAAATAGCCCTGTTATCAATATGAAGTGACCCTTTTTATCTCTAAAATTGTTTTTTTGCCTAATATTAATGTAGCTATCCTACCTTGCTTTGGGTTGGAATTTACACGGTATAACCTTTTCGTTCCTTTTATTTTCATCCTTTCTGTATGAGATGTGTTTCTTGTAAACAGCATATACAGTCATGTGCCGCATAATGACATTTTAGTCAATGACAGACCACATATACGACTGTGGTCCCTTAAGATTATAATATTGTATTTTTAGTGTACCTTTTATATGTTTAGATACACAAATATGACATTTGTGTTACAGTTGCCTACAGTATTCAGTACAGTAATATGCTGTACAGGTTTATAGTCTAGGAGCAATGGACTATGCCATATAGCCTAGGTGTATAGTTAGCTATATACTGTCTAGGTTTATGTAAGTACACTCAATGATGTTTGCACAGTGATGAAATTGCCCAGTGATGCATTTCTCAGAACATATCCCTATCCTTAAGCAATGCGTGATTACAGTTATTTTTTCTTAAATCTAGTTCAATAATCTTTGCCTTTTAGCCATTACATTTAGCCCATTTACATTTAATGTAGTTACTGTTATAATTATGCTTAAGCTTCTTTATTTGTTCTTCCTATCTTCATTTCTTTTTCTCTCTTTCTTTCTTTTGGATTATTTTTAATAGTCCAATTTTTGCCCTTTTCTAATTTAAAAATTCTCCATTCTTTTTCAATTAATGCTTCCCTGAGAAATTGCAACATGCATCGTTAACTAGGCAAAGTCTCATATGTTGCAAGCATTTACCCTTCTTTCCAGATAATACAGGACCATTTAACATCTTCAAACTTATACGCTCTTGTTGTATATTTTAGTTCTGTTTTTTAAACCCTATAAAACATTATTGTTCTATGTAGTCAGTGTTCATTTAGCTCTATGCACGTATTTATCACTTTCACTGCCCTTAAGTGTTCATATCTCTGTCCATCTATCTTGGATCATTTTTCTTCTGCCCGAAGTCCTTCTTTTAGAATTTCCTTTAATGTGGGTCCATCTGAGTTTGTTTGAAAATGTTTTTCTTTGGCTTCCATTTTTCTAAGCTCCTCCTGAAGAGCATATGCCTGATTGCCAGCATTTTGTTGGGATAGCTACAAGATCTCAACATTTTAATATGTATACTTTCACTTAATCCCACTATTTCCACCCTCAACTGTAGCTGGTGTATCCTCCTTGCCAGAGAGTCTCTGTTTTACCCTCTTCATCAAATTAATGAATTTTCCAATCTTCCCTTGAGAAAAAGGAAAGGCACTGGGGTCCAGCTGCTTCTTAAACTCACAAACAACTCTTCTAATTTTCACCTTCATCTCCCATTAAAGAGGAACAGGTGGTCACCGGTACCTCAGCTTTGGGAGGGCTCTACAGAGTGAGTGCTTCTCTGTTTTTCTCACTGCTGGCTCAAGATCAGCTTTCTTGGGCTTGCTAAGTTAGCTGCTAGAGGCCCTTTCGCAGCTGTAAGCCACAGCCCTGTCTGTTACTTCTTGTCTATCTGCCTTTTAGCTTCTGAAATTCTTTTTGCTCTTTTGGGTTTGTGCCTTTTTAAAAAATCTAGTGGGGCTTCAAAACAGAGTGGAGATAGAGGAATGTGTTCATACGCGTCATCATTTGTTCATGGTCACCCATCACCACCGTATTGCCAAAATCAATGAATTCTTCATCTTGTTAAAACTATAAGATTTTATAAGATTTAAAACTTCATATAAGGTTTAATCTTTTTTAAGATTAATCACTTATTCCCTAACATCCTCCTTTTTTCTTGGCTTTGATGATATTACCTTCTCTTGGTTTTTTAAATGTCTCTGGCTCCTCCTTTTCAATTTCCTTTGTTGCTTTCTCTTCTGTCCAACTTTTAAGTGTTGAAGTGCTCCTGGCGTTTCCAGAGCTGGGGGCTCTCTTCTCACTCTACGTGTTCTCCCTAAGGAATCCCACCCATTTATTCCTTTACTCGTTTAATGTTTATTAGCCCCATTTTTATCCCAGACACTCTTCTGGGCCCATGGAATGGCAAGGGACCTCTGGGAGGCTGTGGCAGTCATCCAGGTGAGAGATGATGGCAGCTTGGCCCGGGCTGGTGGCAAGGAGGTGGCGATGCAGAGTTCTGTTCTGAGTATTCTCATGGCTTTAACTACTGTCTGTTTACCTGTGGATTCCAAACTCAAGAATGAGCCTCTCTCTGAGTCCCAGACTTGGATATGCCACACCCTACTTAATAATTTGTTTGGCTGTCTTTCTGACATTCCCAGTTTAGCATGTTGACAGTATTAATATCTTTCCTCAAAACTGTCCCCTCTTTCTCAGTCAATGAGAGGACATTTCCGTCCATGCAGTTGCTCAGGTCAGAAGCCTGGAGTTGCTCATGATGTTCTTCCTTTTTCATTCTCCCACATCTAAAGTGTTGCCATGTCTTGTTGATTCCTCCTCAGACCATATCCTGGGTCCCTCCACTCCCCTCCATCCCTGGTGCCATCATCCAGTCCACACTTTGTCATTTCTGCCCTGAACTTGGGCAGTATCTTCCTGACTCATCTTTTAGTTTCTGTTCTTGCTATGACTTTTGATTCCCCATGCATTCAGTTTGATGATCTTTTAAGCCAAAATAGGATCATTCCTCTCTGTCGTGACTCTACCCACCCCTCACACCACCTCTCGGAAACACGCCCTGTTCACAACACCTCCAGACTGTCCATTGTTCTTAGAATAAATCCAAAGTCAGTCACATCTTAAAAGCTCCTCTTCATTTGTATCCTGTGCCATTCTCCCCCTCCTTCAGCAGTCCCTAGGTGCACCCACTTTTTTGTGTCTCAGGTGGATCTAAGTTCTCACGTCAGGACAGTCATCTGTGCAGATCTCTGCCTGAACTCCTCTCCCTGGCTGAGTTGCCCTCGTGTTCATGCCCAGTGCCGTGCGTCTCTTCCTCAGGGAGCCTTCCCTCAAGTCCAGCCTGGGTAGGTTGCCCCGCCAGTCCCCTGCTAGAACCTGCTCTGTTCCTTCAGTTAGCACAGGTTATAAATATTTGTGTGTCTATGTCTTGATTACCCTCTAGACCAAGTTCCTTGAGTGCAAGGACCCATTTTTTCTGGCCTTTATCTCAATATAGTATACCACTGCCTTATACATAGTAAATATTTCTTAGATGGATAGCTGAATAGGCAAAGGGAAGAACAAATAGATGAACAAACAGCAGCTTGATGAACTTTGCATATGTGTGTATATGTATTTATTTTTTGGCAGGGAGGGTTCTAAGCACAAGAGAAATTTCTCCCATGGATTCTTTGATTCTTTGGTGAATTAAGTATTCTTGGTTTGGCAGTGCAATAGATATTTTGGGTGTGCTAAGACTAGGAATCAATGCTAATGTTGAATATCAGTTAATAACAGTACCACCATTCTCAATTCATTCTGGATAAACTGGCCCTATCCATGAACATCCTCCATGGAAGGGGCCTGTGGTACCTTTGGATAGCAGCTCGTTCCCTGTGGGAAATCTGCAGACAGGACTGTGGAAGACTTCCACTTTCTCGGCCACCCTGGGGATTAGGAATGTCAGGCAGGCCTGTTAGAGCAGACAAGAGCAGAAAACTCCCACGAGGCAGGGATGAGGCTGGGAGGCTTCCTATTCCAGTTGCAGGGACAAGGTGCCAGCTCAGAGAGGAGCTAGCTCTGAGGGACTTTCCTGGCTGTTGCTGCTTCAGAGACAGGAGCCCAGCAAGTGCCCAGCTGTTCACTCATTTCTGGGTCACCCACAGTAATGACACAGTAGCTGATGCTGCTGAAAATACCAGCTCCACTACCACAGAGTCAGTTTCTTATTTGTCAGTTTGTTGTGGCAAGTGGGATTTTTTGTTGTTGTTGTTTCCAAATAGAAACAGCTGAACTTTATTTGAAGTGTTTTTCTTTCATTCTTTTTTGATCTATGTTTTGATCGGTTGTCCTTGATGTGGTTTTTTTTTTCATATTGTTTTTATTGGGGGGAGGGAGTGGGGCCAGGGATAGAATAAGAGCCCAAATTTGATTGTTTTGATTTTGGGGGTTTTTTTTCTTTTTTCTTTCATTTTTCTTCCTTCATTTCTTCTTCTTTTTTTCTTTTTTTTTTTTTTTTTTTTTTTTTTTTTTTTTTTTTTTTTTTTTTTTTTTTTTTTTTTTTTTTTTTTTTTTTTTTTGTATTGATAGACTTCATTTGTAAGAAAATAAAATTCCCTTGCATACAGAAATGTAAGAGTTTATAGGAATAATAACCAAACAGTATTTTTCCCAGTAGTCCTATGTTGAGGAAGCACAACACAGTACAAGGGCGTCAGCGCTGGGGCCAGACAGACCGAAATCCAAGTTCTTCCACTTCTTGATTTCTGAGCACCTCACTTAACCTCTGTGAGTTTTAGCTGCTTTGTCTGTACAATGGGACCTACCCCCAAATGTGAAATGTCATCATGTTTATAAGTGCCCAGCATATAGTTTCTCAACAAATAGGTATTCTTGTACAAGTGTCCTATTATAGCTATTAATTCCTATGAGAAAGGTAAATTATATGATTGCACTGTGGGTCAGTGGTCAAACTTAAATAGTATCATAGAACAGCCAGGTGTGGTGGCTCATGTAATCCCAGCACTGTGGGAGGCCAAGGCACGAGGATCGCTTGAGCCCAGGAGTTCAAGGTTACAGTGAGCTATAATTGTGCTGCTGCACTCCAGCCTGGGTGACAGAGCAAGACCCTCTTAAAAAAAAAAAAAAAAAAATCCACAGGTAGAGTCCAGAAACAGTTTCACACACAGACTTAACAAAGACCCCACTGCAGTTCAGTGAGAAAAGGATGATCTTTTCCATAAATGGTGTTGGACCAATTTAATATCTATAATGGGAGGAGACTAACCTACAGCCTCTACTTCACACTATTCAGAAATGTTAATTCAAGGTGAATTATAGACCTTAATGTGCATAGTAAAACAAAAGAGCTTCTAGAAGAATCACAGGAGAATATGGTTATTATCTTGGGCTGGGCAAAGATTTCCTAAATAAGACACAAAAAGCCTAACCAAAATGCACTAACTATAAGAGAAAGACTTTGAAAAGATACTTACATTAAATATATCTGATAAAAGACTCATGATATATTAAGGACTTCTACAAAACAAGATAAACAGTTTAGTTTTTAAAAATTGGCTGGGCATGGTGGCTCACACCTGTAATCACAGCAGTTTAGGAAGCCAAGGCAGAAGGATTGCTTGAGGCCAGGAGTTCAAGACCAGCCTGGGCAACATAACGAGACCCTGTCTCTGCAAAAAAATTTTTTAAACAAGCAGGGTGTGCTGGTGTGCACCTGTAGTTCAAGCTACTCAGGAGGCAGAGGCAGGAAGATCCCTTGAGCCCAGGAGTTTGAGGTTGCAGTGAGCTATGATTATGCCACTGCGCTCCAGCCTGGGTGACCGAGTGAGATCCTGTCTCTAAAATAAAATAAAATGGACAGAAGACTTGCATGCCACTTCACAACAGAGGAAATCCGAATGGCCAATAAACGTATGGAATGAGCTGAACATCGTTAGTTATCAGGGAAATGCAAATTTAATCCACAATAAGTAACCACTAGATCCCATCAAAATGGCTAGTGAAAGCACTGTCAGTACCAAGTGATGGCAAGGATATGGAGCAGCCTGAAATTTAATACATTGCTGGTGGGAATGTAGATTGGAATAATTGCTTGGGAAGCTGGCAGTGTCTGCTGACCCTAAATGTATACCTACTCTGTGAGTCAGCAGTTCTGCCCTATCTGTAGCCCCAAGAGAAGTGCATACATGTGTCCGTTAGAAGACATGCACAAGAATGTTCATAGCATAAGTATTCCCAAGAGCCCCAAAGTGGAAATATCCTGGATGTTCATTAGTAGTGGAAAAGATACTTACATTGTGTGTTCATGTCATGGAATGCTGTACAGCAGTAAAAAGAATGAACTGTGTGTAACAGATGGATAAATCTCATTAGCATAATATCGAACAAAAGAAGCCAGATTCAAAAAGAACATATATTGTATGATTCATTCATGTGAAGCTCAGGGGCAGGCAAAATTCATCTATGGTAATGGAAGTCAGAATAGTGTCACTTGGGATAGGAGGGTGGATATTGACGGGAGGGGATGTGGGGGCCTTTTGGGGTGCCAGACATGTTTTAAATCTTCATCTGGGTGGGGTCATGTGGAAAAATGAAAAATCTCATCAAGATGTACAATGCAGGTATGTGCATTCTGTTGCACCTCATATTAAAACTTTTAAGTCATTTATTGAGTGCTTTCTGTATTCCAAATCCTATGCTAGACCCTTTACATACTTATCTTGCACAGTTTTAATAAGAGTTCTCTTTGTTGAGAATAACCATTTTCCGTTTTACAAATGAGCAAACTAAAAAGCTCTGAACATTAAAGCGGCTGGTCTAAGCTCTCCCAGTTGATGTGTGCCAGGGCCAGGGTGCAAACCCAGGTTTGTCTGACTCCAAGGCCTGTGCTTTACTCCTAATTCAAATGTCTAGACTTCCACGTGGGACCTTCATCCATTTGCTCACAGTGTTTCTTTCAGGTGTACTTTCTTGAGGGACAGGCGGGTATACAGCTATGTTGGATACAAAGTCTTGGATTAATTCTACTGAGCATCTAGCACATAGTATCCACTTAGTAAAATTCACTATCCTGTTTTGACCTTAGAAAATAATCAAAGTAGATCTCTGAGCACTAAGATGGGAGCTTTCTTGGGAAACAGGTACCTCTCCCATTTCTTACTCCTTCTGCCTTTAAGACTGGAGTCACCTATGCCTTCTCTCTTGGAATTTTTCTGCAATCCTCCTTAAGTGAGCTTAGTGCCTCATTTTGGTCTTTCGTGTTTCACTTATGTTGCTCTGCCACTCCATGAACACGTCACACGGAAATACCAGGATATGTAACCTTTCCCTCTAGGAAGGTGTGTCTCAGTTGGGATCTGTGTCATCTTGCTTCCGCACCCTAGGTGCATCCCACACATCGAACCCCTGGACCCAGGGGATTGTTACCAAAATGTGTTCCAAAGCACATTTTTCCGTAGTATCTTAATAGGTAATATGTGAGAGAAGCCTTTTTTAAAAATGTGGGCAAGCCTGTGTTAAGCAGGGGTCTTTCTTGCAGAACTTCATGGAGTCTTCTTTAGTTTCATGTGCATTTTGGAGCTCCATTTTGGGAAATTCTGGACTATAGTGCCACATGTTTGGGAATGCAAGAATTTTAGAATAAACATAGAAATGTATTCTATCCTGTACTCTTCTTGATGGAGAATCCAGCTTGTGATTGGGCCTGCCAAACTGCAACCAGAGAGAGGCTGCTCAGGGAAATGTCTTAAACATCTCAGGTTGGCACAGCTGGCTAGGTTTGGGGTGGTTTGTAAAAGATACCAACGACTTTCCATACCAGAGAAGAGCTTGCTCTGTACTGACAGAGTGATGCATTTCTGCTTTACTGTTGCCCATCCCAATATTGGCTGTAGTACATGGCTAGGAAATCTTCCTGCCGAAGTCAGTCTTTCTTCCTCTGGAGGGGAAGGACTCTTTTCTGCTTATTTCTACATTCTCAGTATTAAACAGCTGATAAACACTCAGTGATTGTTCAGTTGTTGAACTGACATTAATTAAAAACGAGAAAACCTATCAGTGCTGTTTTACTTTAAAAAGACAATCTTTTTGGTGTGGCTTCCCACGGATTTAATTTGGTTTTTCAAAGATTGATGGTCTTTCCCTCACCTGGGGCAGGGACCAGGGCACGACTGTCGTTGTGCAAGAAATTGTGTGAAAGTGGCAGTGGGAAGCTGCTTCCTTGGACTTACTGTCCCTGCAGCTGCCCGGCTTTGAGATGACACATGTTTACTTCTCAGTGGTTACTATTAAAATTTTAAGGGCCACCATGTGAAATTTATTTGAAAACAGAAATAAAACTTTATGCATTTATTGCCTGGGTTCCCATTCCTCAGGATCTGCTCCCGGTGCCCAAGTGCCGTAGCCGATGCCGTCTGGCCTCTGCGCAGCGTGCCCACCTCCTTTCATTCCTAAAGACGGCCTGGTCTGACCTGGAGGGGAACATACTGGAAAGGAATGCCTAAATGCTTTCACCTTCATAGTCTTCCAGGGCAGCTGGAAGTTTTACTGGCCTAAGAAAGTATTTTTGGTTTAGAAACTACAAGAAACTGCATGAAATACTTCTTTTTCAAAATTGTTTCCTCAAACAGTGCATTTACGGAGCACTGTCCTGCACTCCTCTTGCTTCCTCTGTAGTATGAGGAGCATGGTGCGGAGGAAGAGAGCTGTTATAATTTTTAACTTTGTATTTCAGAAATGTTATATCTGATGTATAGGATTAAGTCATAAAGGAGTAAACCTAAACTATCAGCCTAACATTGCCATGCACGGTGGTTTCCTTCCAGCGCTGCCTCTTGGGGGCCACACTCTGATTCCAGGGGGGCTGTGTCTGCACAGAGCATTTTGAACTTTTAAAATCGCACTGAGCACAAAATTTACCAGTCACAGGGAAGCTCTTTCAGTGTTTGATAATTGTATCTCACCTCTGTCCCCACATGGCTTTAGCAAGCTGCATCACTGGCGTATCCATCACACGTGACTCAGTCACTTGGGCAGCTCAGTGATCACAGCAGTGCCGAGGGTGAAGATTTGCCTTCCGAGGAGCTGGGAATTTAGAACGGCAGAAGTGTGACTGCTGCACATAGTGCAAGAGCAGCTCCTGGCACGTGGTCTGTGCTTAATGAGCATTATTCTTATTACACTATTTACATGTATATATCTTCTTATAATGTTATTTGCCTGTTTTTCTTTTTGTATTAGCTTTCTTTATTAAAAACAGCAATGACATTTGGATGTGTTTGGGAAGTTAATAACTTTTAAAAATTGCTGTACTTAAATACCATTGCCATACACAATATATGTTTTGGAAGACACTTGGGAGACTGGGTACCTCAAGTTTTTCATAGAGAAACATGTCCCGGGTAACCCTGCCTAACTGTCAGGATTTTTGCCTAAAATGACCTTCGTCAAATTTAGCAGTGACCAAATAGTCTGGCCAAACATTAGCCTGCTGCAAACATTCAGCATTGTTGAATAGTAGCTCCTTGGCTGTTTTATTTTGAGATCATTATTCTTAGCGGGAGGTGTCGTATTCTCCATACCAGTTATTTTTCTGGGACCAATACGTTTAAAAAAAATCTACTGGGCATGTTTGATTCTGTGAAGGAGTCTATGAAGGAAGATCTCTGGGGCACTCGTTAATTCCTTGTTGATGTGCTAAGCCTGGAGCCACTGAGTTAAGGAAGATGCAACCCCTGATCACAGTCTAGTTGGAAAGAGATCACCATTAACTTTCAGACTGCTCACCTTTTCAACTCTTAGCATTCTTTGGTCTGAAAATCTTCCTGAGGCAGAGACAGTCCACTCCCTGGCTGCAGGCGTTGCCAGTGTGGCTTGCGAGCCACGGCCGTGGCTGAGAAATTGGCCCGCTCCCATCCCAACAATGGCAGCTGGGTTTTGAGAGCTGCCGGGAAAGGCTGTTTGGGGAGTGGACAGACGTTTTCTTCAGTTAACTGAGTTAACTGAGCACAGCTGAAAGCAGGCCCCATGCTGTGAGAGAGCCTCATTGGCGGACAGAAGCCAGTGAAAGCAAAAACAGAAGGTGGACCGCGTTTATACCAGGATCCAGCCTTGCACTTGAGATTTTTCTCACGGTATGATGAGCCTTACTTTTACAAGAGATTCTTCATCTTTGGAAGTGGCCTGATTTTACATTCTCATGGAAGCTCAAAATGATGGCTTTCTCAAATTCACATGGAGATCTGTACTTTTTGGCTAAAGATAAAAACCATAAAAAAGTCAAAACATTTTCCTAGTTTTTGAGAGAAACCAAAATATTTCATAATGAAAATGACTTTCTTTGTGTTTCTCTCCTAAAGCACTTTTAGAAACTCGCGCAGGTCTTGTTCACGTGTTTCCTCTGGACATAGTTAGGAAGCACCAGGAAATCCTAATGGGTCTTCAAGAAGAAAATGATGGTGACAGTCCCTGCCTCACACTTGTAATCCTAGCACTTTGGGAGGCTGAGACAGAAGGATAGCTTGAGGCAAGGAATTTGAGACACCTAAGCAAGAGTGATACCTGTCTCTACAGAAAAGGGGGTGGGGATGAGCAAAGAGTGGTGGTGTGTGCTGTGGTTCCGGCTGCTCAGGAGGCTGAGGCAGGAGGATCGCTTGAGCCCAAGAGTTTGAGGTTGTCGTGAGCTATAATGATACCACCACACTCTAGCCCAGCAACAGAATGAGACCCTGTCTCAAATAAATAAATGTATGTATGTATGTATGTATATGGATTAAACTCTGTAATAAGAAGAGAGATTAGCACAGTGGATAAAAACACATGATCCAACAACATCCTGTCTACAAGAAACTCAGTGTAGATCCAGAGGCACAAATAGGTTGAAAATGAAAGGATGGAAAAGATAGAGCAAGCAAGTAGTAAGCAAAAGAGAGTAGAGGTGACTAATATCTTACAAAATAGACTTTATATCAAAAAAGGTTACAAGAGACAAAGAAGGACATTGTACATTAATAAAAGGTTCAGTACAGTAAGAAGATATACCAAATATATTTACACAGACCAATAACAAACCAAAATATATGAAGCAAAAACTGACAAAGCTGAAGGAAGAAATAGACAGTTCTACAGTAATAGTTGGAGACTTCAATACTCTCCTGTCAATAATGGGTAGAAAAACAGAAGATAAGGAAACAGAGGACTTAAATAGCACAATAAACCTATTAGATCTAATAGGCATATACAAAACACTCTACCCAACAACAGTAGCATATACATTCTTCTCAAGTGCCCATGGAGCATTTTCTAGGATGGACTATATGTCAGGCCACAGATTAAGTCTCAGTAGATTTTAAAAGATATCATACTATGTGTCTTCTCTAACCGCCATGGGATGAAGTTAGAAATCAAAAACAGAAGTAAAACTCGAAAATTCAGAAATTTGTGGAAATTAAAGAACATATTCTTAACTAATAGACTGAAGAAGAAATCATGAGGGAAATTTAAAAATACATAGAGACTAATGAAAATGAAAACATAACATATCAAAGCTTTCGGAACACAGCAAAAGTAGTGCTAAGGGGGAAATTTATAGCTACAGGTGCTTACATTAAAAAAAAAACACAAGAAAAATCTCAAGGAAAAAGACAACCAAACTAAACCCAAAGCTAGCAGAAGGAAGATAATAATAAAGATTAGAGCAGAGACATAACAAAATAGAGAATAGAAAAACAATAGAGAAAAATTATGCAACCAAAAGTTGATTCTTTTAAAAGATCAACATAAATTGACCAGCTATTAGCTAGGTGGGCTAATAAACAAGAAGACTCAAATTACTGAAGTCAGATATGTAAGTGGGGACATGAGTACTGATTCTACAGAAATAAAAAGGATTATAAGAGTATTATGAACAATTGTACACCAACATACTGGATAACCTAGATGAAGTGGACAAATTCCTAGAAACTCAAAAACTACCAAGACTAAATCACAAAGAAGTAGAAAATCTGAGTAGACCTATAACTAGTAAGGAGATTGAATTGCTAATCAAAGTCTTCTAACAAAGAAAAACCCTAAACCTGATGCCTTCACTGGTGAATTCTACCAGCCATTTAGAGGAGAACTAATACCAATCCTTCTCAAACTTTTTCAAAAAATTGAAGAGTAAGAAACACTTGTTAACTCATTCTATGAGACCAGCATTAGCCTGATAGGAAAGCCATACAAAGACACAACAAGAAAAGTAAACTACAAGCCAAAGTTCATTACGAACATCGATGCAGAAATCCTTGACAAAGTACTAGCAAAATGAATTCAACAGCATATTAAATGCAGCAGCATTATACACCATGAGCAAGTAGGATTTATTCCTGGAATGCAAGGATGGTTCAACATACTGAAGTTGATTACTGTAATACACCACGTTAATAGAATGAAGGGAAAAAAATCAATCGATTGATGTAGAAAAAGCATTTGACAAAACTCAACACTTTTCATGATAAAAACAGCCAACAAACTAGGAATACAGTGAAACTACCTCAATATAATAAATGCCACATATGAAAAATCAACAGCAAAATCATACTCAGTTGTGAAAGACTGAAAGCTTCTCCTCTAATACCAGGAGCAAGGCAAGGATGCCAGGTTTCACCACTTCTATTCAATATAGTACTGGAAATTCTAGCCAAACCAATTAGGCAAGAAAAAGAAAAGGCATCCAAATTGCAAAGTAAGGAGTAAAATTATCTCTGTTCACAGATGATCTCTTATATGTAGAAAACCTTAAAGATCCCACAATAACAAAAAAAAAAAAAACGCTGGAACTAATATTTCTAACAAATGAATTCAGCAACACACAAAAATTGGTTCCATTCTATATGCTAATAATGAACAATCCGAAATGGAAATCTTAGAAACAATTCCATTTACAATAGCATCAAAAAGAATAAAATACTTAGGAATTAACTGACTTAAGAAAGTAAAAGACTTGTAGAATGAAAACTACAAAATATTGCTGAAAGAAATTAAAGAAAACATAAATAAATGGAAACGCAGTCCATGTTCATGGATAAGACGATATTTGTCAGTACTACCCAAAATGATCTGCAGATAGTATAGAATCCATGTCAACATCCCAATGGTGGTTTTTGCAGAAATAGAAAAACCCATTCTAAAATTCATATCAAATCTTAAGGGACATCAAATGGCCAAAACAATATGTAAAAACAGACACAGGAAGACAAATTCTGCGTGTTCTCACTTACAAGTGGGAGGTAAATAATGTGCACACATGGAAGCAGAGTGCGGAATGATGGACAATGGAGACTCGGAGAGGTGGGAGGACGACAACGGGAGGTTGCTTGGTGTGTGTTGCTCCAGTGATGGATGTGCTAAAGGCTGTGACTTCACCACAGTGCAATATGTCAAGGTAGCAGAATTGCACTTGTACCCCGTGAATATATACAAATAAAAAATAAATCTAAAAAATAAACATTGAGCATTATAAAATAAAAGGAACAGAGCTGGAGGACTCATCCTTAGCGATTTCAAAACCAACTTCAAAGCTGCAGTAATCGAAACAGTGTGGTACTGGCATAAAGACAAACATACAGTCCAATGGAATGGACTAGAGAACCCAGAAGTAAACTTCACAAATGTGGTCAAATGACTTTTTCAAGGGTGCCAAAACCATCCAGTGGGAAAGGACCATCTCTTCAACAGGTGGTGCTAGAGAAGCTGGATATCTACACGCAAAGAATGGATCTGGACCCTTACCTAACGTCATACAGAAAAATCAACTCAGAATGATCAAAGACCAAATGTAAGGCTCTCAGAAGAAAACATAGGACAGAAGTTTCATGACATTGGATTTGTCAGTGATTTGAATGTGACACCAAAGGCACAGGCTGTGCAATAAAAGAAAAAATAGAGAAATTGGCTGAATGAAAATTCTTAAATTTTGTACATCAAAAGACGCTATCAACAGAACAAAAAGGCAATCCAAAGAATGGGAGAAAACATTTGCAAATCACTTATTTGATAAGGAATTAATATTCAGAATACATCGTGAACTCCTAAAACTCATCAACAATAAAACAACCTGATTTTAAAATGGGCAAAGGACTGAATAGACATTTCTCCACAGAAGATGTATAAATGGCCAATAAACGTGAAAAGATGCTAAACATCATTAATCATGAGGAAAGTGCAAATGAAAACTACAATGAGGTACCGTTTCACATCCATTAGGATGGCTACTATTGAAAAAAACAGAAAATAACAAGTCTTGGCTAGGATGTGGAGAAATTGAAATGCCCGCGCACTGCTAATGGGAAGGCAAAATTGTGCAGCCATGTGGGAAATGGTTTGTAATTCTCAAGAAGTGAAAAATAGAATTACTATATGATTTAGCAATTCCACTTCTGCATATATACCCCAAAGAATTGAAAGCAGGGTCTCAATGAGATATTTGTGTACCCATGTTCCTAGCAGCATTATCCATGATAGTTAAGATGTGGAAGCCACCCAAGTGTCCATCAAAGGATGAATGGATAGACAAATGTGGTCTTAACTGTACAATGAAATATTACTTGGCTCTAAAAAAATTCTGACACATGCTACAACATGGATGAACATTGTGCTTAGTGAAATAAGCCAGTCACAAAAAGACATGCCATGTTAGCCTCCTTAGAAGAGCTACTTGGAGTGGTCAAAATTTTGTGCTGGAGCCGAACCACACCCTGGCTCTGGGTGCACCGGGTGTGCTGTGTGCCATGTCATCCTAACCTATGACCTGTCTGAGTTCACAAGTGGAATAACTGCCTCGGTGACGTTGTATAAATGCCCAAAGCCATACAGCTTGTAAAATGACAGAGCTGGAATTAAACCCACATCTGTCTTATTCCAAAATCTTATTCTTGCCATTACGGACTCCTGACTTTTCTACGTAAGCTCTTTCAGTGGGTTCTTGTAGTGTTAGAACACAATGCATACTCATCCCTGTAGCCTAAAAATCCCTGAAAGGTCTGGCCTTAACCCACCTCTGCCTCACTTCATACCACTCTCCCTCACTCATCTACCCCAGCCATACAGATTTTTCCTCATCCCTTTGCTCACCTCGAGGCTTTTGCACAGTCTGCTGCCCTGTCTGCAGCTGTCTGCCCCAGCTCTTCGGGGACTGGTTTCTTTCTGTCCTTTGGGTTTCAGCCCCAGTGTCATTCCTTGGAGAGGTCTTCTGTAACCACCCTTCTCCAAGGCATTCTCCTCTTGGACTTGGCTTTATCGTATTGCCCTCAACAGGGTTTGCTTTTGGTTTGGGGCTGGCCTCCACCTTAGAATGCAAACGCCACAAGGGCAGGGACCTTGACCGTCCTGTTCATTGTTGTACTGGTGTTGAGCATGCTGCCTTCATGGTTGTTAAATGAATGTGGTATGATTAAATTCTTGAGAGACATTCAGATGTGTGATTAACAGTCTGAGTTTTTGTTTATATCTAAGTCCCTTGCTCTAATTCCAATATAAATATCACAAGGCATGTTATTTATTTTTTTTTTTATTTTTTATTTTTTTTTTGAGACAGAGTCTCACTGTATTGCCCGGGCTAGAGTGCCGTGGCGTCAGCCTAGCTCACAGCAACCTCAAACTCCTGGGCTCGAGCGATCCTTCTGCCTCAGCCTCCCAAGTAGCTGGGACTACAGGCATGCGCCACCATGCCCGGCTAATTTTGTCTATATATTTTTAGTTGTCCGATTAATTTCTTTCTATTTTTAGTAGAGACGGGGTCTCGCTCTTGCTCAGGCTGGTTTCGAACTCCTGAGCTCAAACAATCCGCCCGCCTCAGCCTCCCAGAGTGCTAGGATTACAGGTGTGAGCCACCGCGCCCGGCCTAAGGCATGTTATTTATAGAGAAGAGGAAAACTGTTAAAAGTATTAAGTTTTTGTAATTGAATGAATTTTCCCCCAAAAGTGAAATATCCTTTACTTTAGAAATTTTAAAAAGACACATGTCAAGGAAGAGTTTTAGAACTTAGTATCACCACCATGACCAGCTTGACGTTTAAATAGTCTATAAAGTGTTACTGGTTTTTATTTCCAATTAATATTGAAGTTATTTGCAGATTATAAATTTCTGCTGGAGGTTATCTTGACTTTAAGATGGATACAGTAGTGCTCCTCCTGTGGTGAGGATAAGCTAGAATTATAGGTCTCTATGTTGAAAGAATCAGTTACTCTGCATGCAACTCTTGAGTCACATGTTACTAATAGAAGCGGAAGCAGACAGCGCCACATGAGAAGTACCTCTCCCGTGTTGACTTTGTGGCATAGTGGAGAGTCCCCAGAAACAGACGTTCCCTGCATGTCTGAGCCATTCAAACCCCGCAGGCTTACCCTGCTCTTGACTACTGACTTCCTGGGAGCTGCTGGGAGAGGAAGGGGGTGGGGCGAAGAGGCAAGTCAGGATGGCCACTGTGACCCATAGAGCAGAGTGACTTTTGGGCCAAGGACAGTAGTGCCAGATGCTCAGTCACCTAGCATGTACAGTATGAGAACGCTCCCTGACTCTCGGGTGCCTGCTGTGTCTTGTCTGGTCCAAAACCTGCCAGGACCTCCACACTGTTCGTGTTCTGCATTTAATCCTTTGTAGCTTAGAACTATTTTTGACCCTTGGCCATTTTTTTATTAATTTTGAAATATACCTGGTGCTAGACCAACCCTAATGTTCTATAATTTAGGTGGGTTTACTTACTTCTTTGACTGCAAGTTTTCATTTCATTTTGAACTGTTTATTAGCTCGTTCCAAAGGTACTTTGCAGAGATAGTCACTCTAACTGGTACTTGCAAATTTGTTTTATTCTTTGGGATGTCTTTGAAGAGAAAGGGACATATTTCAGGTATCACAGAACATCCTGTTCCTTTTATTGGTTTGGAGGCCTAGCTCAGAAGTTCGCAGTCAGAAGGCCTGGGAGGAGGAGCTCGCTCTGACTGGCTGCGGTCTGTGAAAAGTGCTTGGTGGCAGTGTGGGGTCACGGTTAGAGAGCAGACGCTGGAGCCAGGCTGCCTGTGCCCAAACTTGGCTGGCCACTTCAAGATGTGTGATCTTGGGCGAGTTCCTTAGCCTTTGTGCGTCTTAGTTTTCTTATCCGTAAAATGAGGACAGTGACGTCGAACACATAGAGTTTGTGTGAGGATCTAATACTTCCCATAGGTGCTTAGAACGGCCCCTGACACATACTGTGTGTCGGGATGTGACAACTGCTGCTTTTGTTTTTATTAGTAGTTTTACTGATGTTATTATTAGATGCAGGTACACTGACAATCCCATTTTCAGTTTTGGCTTATGTGAGAGACGCTTACTTCTGCAAAGCTCTGCTTACGCTGGGAGAGGCAGTGTGCTCCGTTAGCAGAAATACAGCTGAGCCAGCCTGTTACCTGCTGACTCCTTGATCCCAAAGGGTCCCCAGCATCGGATAAGCTTCCTCTTTACCTGGCAGGTGAGGCAGGCGCTTGCTCGTGTTTCTGCTGTGCTTCTGCTGGCTTCCGCTCAAATTCCCATCGTTAGGACACCTCTGGCCGTGACCCTGGATGTGCACGGAGGCCTTGGGCACTGTTTTCTTCAGAAGCTTATTGTCCCCGGAATGCTTTCCCCTCAAACCATCCCCCACAGCGTGAAGACTGACAGTGTACAGGGCTGTGTACCTACGTGCATTTATTAGTAGCACCTCACCCACAGCCCAGATCTGACAGAACTGGGAAAGTCGTGCCTTAGAACTAGACCGAAACCAGGCACCGAGGGGCACACATCTAAAACACTCCTGTCTGTGCCAGGAGCTACGACTGCAGCTAGACGGGACTCACAGCACATGGTGCAGAGAAAGCATACGGTGACAATAGAGAGGGAGAAGAGGCATGAGAAAGGTAGGGTCCCCTTCCCCCTCACCCCCCAGGCTCCAGGGCAGTTATCTGTGCCCTGTTGGTTGGATGCCACCACTTGCCACGCACTCTGCTAACCATGGTACATGCAGCGGCTCCTCTGGAGAATCAGAAGTGACATTGGGGCACTGCCCCAAGTACAAATGGAACTACTTGGTGGCTCAAACCCTTTCATGTGGTTTAGGTTAGAAGTGGGATTGGTTTCTGACTCTGAAACCTGTGTGTGACAGGGATGCCAGACTATGACGGCTTCGTGCCACTTTCTGCTTTGAAGTGGTTAGCAAAATGATTCCAGAGCATGTCATGTACAAAATTAGTTTCAGTCGCACAGGATCCTTCACCACCCAACCCCGTGAATGTGAGGTACCTGCGAGCACAGCCCTCGCTCGGCCACAGAAGCGTCTGGAGTGGGCAGCGTGTGTGATCACTGTCTGGCGGGGAGCAAGGGGGTGTCATCTCACCATGACTTCACTGCCAAACAGATGGGCTCACGTGGCCTGCTCTGCCCGTCGTGGATTCGCACGCTTGTACATCTGGGACTGGTGATGGCTAGAGAGATCGTGCCCAGACGGGGGAGGGGGTTGCCCGGGCCCCCGTGATACTGCAGAGGAAGCAGGGGTTCTGTGCAGTGGAGAGAGGGTCAGGCTCAGAGAAGAGGCTCATGAAGCCGGGAGGATCTCACCTCTCTCTGTAGAAGGTCAGTTTATGGGAGGTGCATTGTGCATACCAAGGGCAGTGAATGTGGCCTTTCTTTCAGAATCTTTAAGGAAGTGCTGATTTGGGTTACGCACAGAGGTAAAATTGTTGTAGTCTACGGCTGTGTGAAGTGGTTCTGTCAAAATTCAGCAGTGTCTTATGGGGCCTTTGTGCCACTTCCTTTAATGTTGTGTTTCGCTGGCGGCGTGGAGGCCAGAGAAGCAGCCTCGGCTCTCGGTGAGGTGCTGGTCCTGAGACGGCGCTTCCCTTGGTAAGACTGAAACGCTTTGCTCCTTCTGGTAGTGTATGTTAAATGCAAGTGTCATGCTGTATTCTTCAGTTTGTGACCTGTAATTTACAAACCTGGCAATTATTTGTTTCTGTATCTTTTTCTATTAGTATTTTTTTTTTTTTACCACTTTCAGTAATTAGCAATTAGCCATTAATTGGTAAATTAGAGGGTACACACACTCATGATTTTAGTTTATTTTTAAATGCTGTTAAGGCATAACAGGCTACAAAACCGAACAGTACACACAGCACTGCACAGAAACACTTGAAGCACAGATGTTCCCTCATATTAAAATACAAAATCTTGGAGGGAAATTAGGTACCAGATAGAACAACAATTTGGAGAAGGAAGAGGGAGCCAAAGGGGTGGTTTGTGGTGGGTATCGCACACGTGCCGGGTTCCAGCACCGCGCAGGGAGACCCTGTGTGGAATCTGCCTGATAAAGACTCCACTTTAATTCTCTGAATGAGAAGAGTGTGTAGTAGAACCGAGTGACGTAAACGAGAGTTGAGAACAAAAGAGAATTATGATCGATGAAGGCGGAAGTCAAGTGAACTTTACAGTGAAAGCAAGGAGAACTGATCTATGCGGAAACCTCGTGGCACTTGGGAAGAGTAACAGTATTTTTCAGATACATTTCTCCGCCCAGGACCTCCACCTTGTCTGTGCCCATCCCCCTGCCCCGCCCTCTCCCTTGCCCTGCAGCCCCAAGCTGGGAGCACATCCTCAGCACAGGCCCCAGGAAAGCCCCTGGGCCTGGTGCCACTTGGGGAGGTGCCTTTCTCCCTGGCTCAGTGCAGAGTCCTGGAGAGCAGGGCCCGGGTCTCCCGGGTGGGGCGCGTGCTGGGTATGGCAGGGTCGTCCACAGCAGGGCCACCCTTTCAGGGCCACACTCTTGCTATTTGTCTTCCTTGGCTGACAGACGTTGGCACTTTCAGATCTTCAGGTTTTAACAATGTAGCATTTTCATAACAATTTTAAAACTGAACTACTACTTGGCACTCTAAAAAGTTCTGCAATTTTACCGTGGTCTGAGAAGATACTCGTTTAGATAGGGCAGGGTATTTATTAAGCATCCTCATCTTTAGGAACATCTTTTTGTAACATGGCAGGTAAGTGCACAGTATTGTAAAAGCCTGATGGCGTAGGGTTGCCCGTATAGACCATCCTGTTCTCGGAGGCCTGCATTGCCGAAGGTCTCTGGTGTTTGCTCCCCGCCCTCCTTCGTGGTGCACTTGGGACAGCCGGGCAGTGCACAGACCTACTGCCTTCCTGGGTTTGTTGTCGAAAAATTTTTAATCATATATCCTTGAAGCAAAAATTAAATGTAGATATTATATATGAAGTATATGTATCTCCTGAAAAGTCAATATAAACCTTTTAACATATTTAAATTGTTTTAATATAAATAATATACCTTTTTTTGGATGCTGGTAATTTTTTTAAAGTTTACTTATGTATTCATCCAACAAATATTTATTGGTGCCTTCCATGTTCTAGGCCAGAGGTTGGCAAAGCTTTTCTGTAAAGGGCCTGGTGGTGAATATTTCTGGCTTTGCGAGCCACGCTGCCTCCGGGTGACTCCCCAGCCCTGCCGTGAGCGCGAAAGCCCAGATGCCGGTGAGCAATGGGCGTGGCCATGCGCCAGCAGGACTTTATTTACGGACACTGAGATCTGAATTTAAAATAATTTCATGTGTCACAAATAAGTATTGTTCTTTTGATTTTTTCCCCAACCATTTAAATATGTTAATACTATTTTTAGTTTGCTGCCCTACAAAAACACAGGCCATAATTTGCCGACCCCTGTTCTCAGCAGTCTTCTAGTCACAGAGCAATGAGCAGAACAAAGTCCCTGTGGTCATGGCCTGTGTTCAGCGTCCTGCAGGACTTGAAGTACCACTGGTTTGGATGGCTGGGAGAGCACTGCCTTTAGTGAGATGGACTCTCTCATCAGACAGTTCCAGGTTCAGCGTTTCAACTCGTCTGACTGTACTTTACAGTTGAGTTTGGCACGTAAATCTGCCAGTCAACGATATCCTTGTCATGGATTTTTTTCTGTTTTGTGTCTTTTCCTAACCTACATTTTTCTCCCCTGCTAATGTCTTGTCACCATGAGGGTACAAGGCCCTGTAGTGAGCGGCCGAGCCCCAGTTTGTTGCTGACTCTGTAACTCAGCAGTTCAAGGTGCTTTATCGCCACTGTGGTCTTGGTGGCCTGGTCAGGACACCAGTGCCCTGCGGAAGAGCTGGCCGGCCCCAGGGAGTCTGCACTCCAGTGCTCATTGCAGGGTTCTTTCAAGGCAGTTTTGCAACAAACAGGCTCACGCCCTCTATTTGTAGTAGCCATGGAAACGTTAGAAGCTCTCTTTCCAAAGCTAAGCATACAATAAAGCACTTCAAATGTTGGTGGGATTAGAGACTTTAGAAGATGTTTAATTTTCTCCCCCACTCTTTCTTTCCCTCTGTTTCTTTAGAGAGGGAACAAGAGGGCAATGTGAATATTAACTCAGACTTGCTTTAATCTCTCTCGTGACACTTAAGACTGTCTCGGTCTGCGCAGCTGCATGCTAACAAGGAGCGTCATACATATTCATGAGCCAGGGCCGCGGATTAGACACGGTTCTTCAGGCTGTATTTTACAATACTTCTCTTTTCAACTCAAATTTTGTGAAAGGAACAACTGTAAAAAATGGATTTTATAATTATTCTTAAGTCCGAAACCCTAGATAGTAGTACTAAAATGTTCTCGTTGGAAATAGGAACAGATTAAAGGAGGCTTGCGTGGTATTTGATTTATAGACAACAGAAACCCCAAAACGTTGGTGCTCACTTACGGGGTGGAGCAGACTTCTCACGTCTGTCCTAGAAGAATGTGTGGCAGCAATGAGGGATCTAACTTCATGAAGTCCTCCTCAGAGAGGAAAGAAAGGTGAATTTCCCTTATAACACGTAAGAGTGTTAAATAATACATTTAAGTGAAGAGTTTTGGGGCTTTTGCTATTGTTCATTTGTTCGTTATTTCTGATTTTCAAGGCACTGGAAAGGCGTTGACTCCTAAGTGGTCTTGTAGCCGCGATTCCTCCCAGCCCCCGCCCCACTTTCGCATCCTTCTGCGCTTAGAATACCAGTTTTGGGAGAAGACAAAAATGCCTTTTCTGCTTTGAGCTTCAGCGCTGCTTCTGTCAGGTCGTCGGTTCGGTGGCTCTGCCAAGAGCCCGCTCCCTGTGGAGTCCAACTGTCGTGTTTTGTCCGCAGCAGCATGTGTGCCTGTGCCCGGGCCGGGGCGGGACCCCCGCAGCCGGAGCCGCACCCTTGTCAGGGGGCTCCTCGTCAGCCTCGGCTTTCCCTGCACCTGTTCCTTGCGTGTGGCGTGGGCATCGTGGACAGAAATTAGCCACCAAACATTTTAAGGGTGAATTGCTGTTAAAATATCGTGATAACAATATTTTCACAAAATGTAATAGAAAAGTCGCCCCTCACCCCAAGGCGAACGTGGCTAAAATCCACTCTTTCATTCCATCCACTTGGGACTTCTCCTGGCGTTCTGTAGTTGCGGACCTTTTATTCACGCAGTCCAGCTTCCTCGTCTGGCTTGCATTTATATTGCTTTTCTTTCGTGTAATCTCTCAAAGCACGCAGAGCCCTGAGGCAGGAAAGCACAGCCCGTGGGGAGCGGGAGTCGTGCCCGCCTCTGTGCGGTCAGCGCTCACAGCACGTCAGGGCAGAAATGCAAACACACAGTCGTAGCTCACACAGTTTCCATAAACGTGTATTAAACATCCACTTTGTGCCAGGAACTAGCCTGAGTGCTGGGGACACAGAGGTGACTTACATGTGGCTCTTGCTCTTGAGGAGCTCACAGACGCACAGACAGAGGAGCGCAGTGCAGTGTGGTGAGAACTGTTACAAGGGGCGGGGGGTGGGGAGCGGAGAGAATGCTTTGGAAACACACAGTGGGCACACCCAACGTAAGCTGGTGTCAGGAAGTAGCTAGGACAGTGAGGAAAGTCTTCCGGGAGGAGGTGACACTTAGCTGAGTCTTGAAGACTGAGTGTGCCCTGTGAGAAAGGTGGCAGCAGCGAAGGAAGCACGTCCCAGCTCAGGGACCCACAGGCGTGTGGAGAGACAGGAGGCATGGCCCAGGGAGCCTGCGAGGGGAGGACACTGGCAGAGGTTGGCAGGGGCTGTTCGGTGACGGTGCTTTCCTTCAGAGACAGTCTGCGTTTCCTCGACGACTGAGCCAACCAACCCTCCAGTTTCAGGAGCCCTCAGCGCACTCATGGGAATTTCAGTTTTCCTACTTTCAGTTACACTTAAGTGAATAACCAGAAGTTTCAGAAAGAAGAAAAGTGTTTTGCCATTAGTGGGTTATTATGCACGTGAACTAAAATTCTCCAGTCTTACCCCTTTTCTTGCTCCTCCTCAGTGAGCTTTCCTCATAATCACTGCCTCCTGTTTTTCTATAAAAAGTGAGAAATGAATTTGTGTAATGATAGTGTCATCCTGGGTGTGAAATCAGTTGCAGCAAATAGTGCATTGTTCAGCAATTCACTAATATGTTGGATGTGCTTGACACCTGGGACCGTTACGTTTATTTCCTGCACTGGCACAGCAGGGTGGGGCTTCAGTGGTTGCAGGAAGGGGGATCTCGGATCTGGGTTGTGTGCGTTCGAGTGTTTGCACAGATTCTGGCTCCAGAAAAACACAGCCTTATGGAAGACCTTGACAGGATGGCGGATCAGTGACACAACGAGAGCATTTTCCCCACCAGAGGTGGGTGACTAATTACAGGCCTCGTTCTGTGCTATCTGGAAAAGGCCCGTCACTTACACCCACAGGCGGTTTCGACGGTGAGCCTCCTGAGGCCAGCAGGTCGCCCACTCAGCAGACGTTGGTCGGTGCCCTTCTTTGTGCCAGGTCTGTGTGTAGCCCCGGGGCCCCAGAGACACGAGACGAGACGCACAGCGCCTGACATGGAGGAGCTGGGAGGGGCAGGCCAGGGGCTTAACGCTGTGACCAGGGAAGCGGAGCGCCTGGCCGGGGAGTCGGGGAGGGCCTTCAGGATTGCCGGCCGACTGGGTGTGAAAAACACCTCCGAATGTACAGTTGCCTGTGCTTCTACGTTTCGATCATCTGACTTTGGTGGACAGGTTCATTTTTTTTTTTTCACTCTTCTCTTCTCTTTTCTTTCTTTCTTTCCTTTCTTCCTTCTCCCCCCCCCCCCCCCGCCCCCCATCATCCTGGGCAAGGGCTTGTTGTTCTCCATCTACTCATGTGCAGGGAATCCTCTTTCTTTGGAAAAGTATTTACTCCACCCTGGGTTCTTAGTTGTTCTTTCTGGATGAGGGTGCCGGGCTGACAGGGACAAGGCCAGTCCTCAGCGGTCTCTTACATGTCCCTGGATCTAACCACTGAAGACGTGTCCCTACCGCAGCTTTTGTACAGTCCTTCATAGAACTGGACATGGTAGCAATGCAGTGCTTGCATGCAGTGTACACAGCTCTGGTGAATAAGTCACACGCTTCAGTCAGTAATGCAGCGATGCCATCCCAGTCCTCGTGAGTCATCTCAGTCTGGCGTGCAGGACACTGAGTGGTGGGCACGGCGAGGCAGGAGGGCCAGGTGCCTTCGAGAGCCCAAGTATTCAGAATAAACTGGGCAAGTCCTTCAGAGGCCTTCCTCGCTCCATCTGTAGCGTGCTGAGAGGGGGACGTGCCGTGGTGACTCCTAGGAAATGATATAACTGGGCTCTCATTAAACAGGATGATTTTCCCGTCGGACTCCAGCCTGACATCTCTGCGACTGATATAGTGTTCCTCTTACGCTTTCCCCGGTGACTCGGTAACACAATCATCCAACAAAGGAGTGTGTGCATGTGTGTTTTTGTGTTCATAAACCTCAGTTTAGCTACTCTAAAACTCCTTCATTCATGCAACAGATACTCAGTAAGTACTTCTGGGTGCCAGTTGCTAGACATCACATACATGTGCTGGACATACATGCACATGCATGTATTGCATCTTTTTAATTTGTTGGCACTTTGGGTGCGTAATCATAGACATATCCTCAAGATTTTCAGTGTTTCTGTGCTCCTCTCCTGCTTCTCGCGTAGTGCTCCTGTGAAGTTATGAAACAGATTATAAAACAGTATGTCAGCAGATTCCTTCACTCTGGCTCCAGTTCTGACCCAGTGGGTGGTGTATGCCATCCGGAACCTCACAGAGGACAACAGCGAGAACCAAGATTTTATTGCAAAGATGGAGGACCAGGGCCTGGCAGATGCGTCCCTACTTAAAAAAATAGGTTTTGAAGTCGAAAAGAGAGGTGAAAAGCTGATTCTGAAACCTACTAGTGACATACCTCAGCCGGTAAGTCCCCTCCAGTGAGCTGTCCTTCTCTGTCAATTTGGGGAAAGCGGTGGCTACTTGCTCCTTACCGTGGGCGTGATGAGGTTTATGAGAACACGGACGGAGAATTTTGCCCTCTAAAATGGTTTACCAAAGAAAGCCCTAAATATAGTTGCAAACAATATTTTGTTCAGCCTCTGTGCTGCCATTTTTTTTTTTTAATTTCAAACTCATTCTGGGGGAGAAATATAAAAAACAAAATTTATTCATGGCCTAAAAGTAAGTTACTCACAGGAATTAGATTTTCTTTAAAGGATAGCTAATGTTCACTGCAATAAAAGAACAGAAAACTCCTTGAATAATAATGAATGTGTTCTTTCTGGTTTCTCCGTGTTATTTGGGATGATTGACCAAAGCTCTGGGGTTTTTCTTTCCTGTTTGTCTGATGATTCTTGTAAATACACTTGTTATATCTGTGATTTTGTTCCTTTTTTCTTCTTAGTGAATGAACTCCTTCCACATACCTGAATACTTGGCGTCTGTTTCATGGATTTTTCATCTCCTGCAGGATGTGAACGTGCA
This sequence comes from Indri indri, assembly GCA_004363605.1. NCBI lineage: Eukaryota > Metazoa > Chordata > Mammalia > Primates > Indriidae > Indri > Indri indri. Next base: position 72 of record RJWJ010005061.1, on the reverse strand, counting down.
AGTGTTCGAGGATTTATACGTACAAAGTCAGGAACGTAAGAATCTTTTAGGTACTAGAGTATAAGCTAAAAG
>RJWJ010005060.1:43504-71107 GCA_004363605.1 Indri indri | reverse complement strand
GGGGGGCGGGGGGGGGTTCGATGCCAAAACTGTAAGCGCCATGATTGCGCTGGAAGCCCCGCCCTTCTGTTTCTTTTACCTTAACTGACATATTTCCTTAGTATGTTCCTTCAGCACATCTTATGGTAATAAAATATTAATGTCGTAACTGAAGAGCTTTGCTTGGGGAAGCCAGAGGCCTCACTGAACGTGTCTATTGATCGAAGTCCCAAGGGAGTGGGGGCGGCTGTGCCTTAACGTGCTGCCCAGCAGGGGGCGCACTCCGCAGCCCGCCGGGGCCTGCGGGTCAGCTGTGTGCTTGCTTTCTCTTTTTCTCTCGTTCCTTTTTTTGTTTTTCTTCCTTCCTTCCTTTCCTTTCTTTTTTCTCCTTCTTTCTTCCTTTCCTTTCCTTTCTTTCCTTCCTTTTTTTTTTTTTTTTTAATTTGGGGGTTTACAGGAGGAAACAGGACTGGGCTATACAGGAGGAAAGCTCTAAAATTTGGTTAAAGAAAAAATGAACCATTTTTAAAGTTGGAGTCCTTAGTGTCTGTTATGTGCTGACTGCTTCATGTTTTACTTGAGAGAGAACTTTCGTGGCCTTTTTCCCCAGCATACTTCAGACGCTAAATAAACACGGTTTATATTTAGAAATACTGTATCAATGCTGCTCTAGAAATAACAGAATTGCGTTCGGGTTTTAAATAAATACAGACTCCTGGGCAAAGTCGTATTGGAGGAAACTGGATGTACTCCGGCTCTGCCTTCCTTCCAGGGAAGTGGGGTCGGCAGAGGTGGTTGAGTTTTGCAGAAAACATTTATTCAGCAGTGATTTTTCTGGCCAAAAAAAGGAAAGCAAGCAAGAATTCCGTGAAAATCCACGACTGTGACTTCATAGATGTCGGTTTCCCTCTGGAACAGACTTAACTGCGAATGACCAGATTACAATAGCCGCCGCCCCTCTGCCCTGTCCGGAAGGGACTGTCGGTTCGTGTTTCCTTCTGTTCCTGATCACCAGCCGTCCAGAGCCCAGAGCTCGGCATCCAGGAGCCGAGCCCAGTGTGAGACAGGCCACACTGGCACGGGGTGGAGGCCAGGGGGCCCACACCAGCCTCCCCGCAGCCAGCTCCTGCCCAGTCATCGAGGTGCTACCAGCAAGAAGTTAGTGCCCCGGCTTCTGTGCCAGAAAGTTTGCGTGGGACATGGCCCTCGTTCCTCACCTGTCACGTGGGCTGAGCTTGACTCGAGGCCTGGGACACAGGAAAGCACAGCATTCAAAAAGGTGTGATCTCTGGTGCCCAATGCCCTGGGACTCCCATCTTGGCCACATGCTGGCTGTGTCATGGGGCAAGATGTGGCGCCTCGGAGCCTGCTTCCTCATCTGTAAAAGAGAGATACCCACCGCGAAGGACTGTTAGGGAATTAGAGGAGTAAACGTGTAAGATTAAAATATAAATGTGTCAGCCATCAGCATCGTGACAGTCCTGTATCCTTCGCACTGACTGGGTTCAGTCGTGGGTGTGTGGTGCAGTTCTAGCCAAGAGACAGCAGGGGCGTCAGCTGAAGGCACGGCTGCTTTTTTTTTTTTTTTAAATACAGGGTCACTCTAGACCCAGGCTAGAGTGCAGTGGCACAATCATAGCTCACTGCAGCCTCCAACTCCTGGGCTCAAGCAATCCTCCTGCCCCAGCCTCCCAAAATGCTGGGATTACAGGTATGAGCCACTGTGCCTGGCCTGAAACCACAGCTTCTGAAAAGGTTCCCTTTATCTTAAAAAGAGACATGTAAAAGAGGCAGCATCTGCCCCCACACACTGGACATAGTCATGTCTGGATGTGATGCCTGGAGCTATGGCAGCCATCTTACAACAATGAGGCCTGAGGTCCTGAACAGGCCACATGTAAAATGCACACCAGGGGTTAAAAAAAAAAAACAAAAAACGGGGCTCTGTTAGCAGGGAAGCAGGGACAAAGAGCTGCAAGGGAGGTGACTAGCACTTCCAAAGCCTATGCAACCCTTCTTTATCCCACACCAGCCTGATTTAGTCTTTCATGAACCCAGTGCCCACCCCTCACCCCAGGAAATCAGGGGATAACAAAGCGACTTTGATCTCAGAGCAGCAGCTCCCTTGGAATAAAGGTACTAAGACCAAACAGAAGCAGGAGAGCTCCAGGTGTGCAGCTTTATAGAAAAGATCTGTGTGACCTGCAGCCCTGGAGTCTGAGCACCTCAGCACTACCCAGTGCCCCACCTCCTTGCTGAATTTTAACCCAACAGATCACAGAGCCACACCCTAAAAAACTCAATGGCATCCTGTTTGGCTTTTCAGCCACCAACAATTCAACCTATTTTAGAGCAGCTAAAAAATAATTCTGAATCCAGTTTGGAAAGATTCTGCCAACTGACATTTTATGTCAAAGCACAAGGAATGATGACAAAGGCTCTGACAATGGAAGATCAAAAACAGGCTTGTTTTATTTATACACAGAACGATGTATTTACAGCATTCGGGCACGGACTATGTACACAACAATACAAGAGGCATTGCTTCCAGGGTGCTCAGTGTATAAATTAAGGTTATAAATATGAGGAGTAAGCCCCACCTGAGGGCACAAAACCTTTTCTCCGAGACTCTCCAGGGATCCTTCCTTCCTCCTCTATGTGGACAGGACCGTGAGTCCCGTCCATAACACCGCAAGGGGCCACCAGCAGGGCAGGACACCACCGCAGCGTGGGGACGCCAGCCCAGCACCCGACAGGCAGTTTCCTGAACATTCATGCTCATTCCTTTTCACTTCTAACTTGTTAGAATTAGAAAATGGTTTTTATGTAAACAGTGCCGTTTTAATCACCGACAACATGTTCATTTTAAACACCACCCTTGACCCAAACCCAACGCTTTCCCAAGAGGACACCAAGGACTTGGGGTGGCCCTGGTGCCCCAGAAGCCACCACTGGCAGCTTTCCTCCTCGTGCCCCTCCTAAGTGCGAGCTTGTCCCAGGGCTTGCTCCGGGAGCCACAGAGCCCCAGGTGCCAGCTGTGCTGGGACTGCGAGACAGGCTGCCACCGCCCCGCCTCCGCCTCCGCCGGGGCAATTGAACAACTTCAACTTCCGTGGCGAGCTTCTCTTCCTCCACCTCCTCCACCTCGAATGGCTGTGCTGTGGGACACAGAATCCCAGGGGGAAGGTGACATACACCATCCCCCACCCAACGTTACTTCCAATGAGGCAGCAAAGTCCACGGACAGAGGGTAAGATTCTCTCTCCCAAAAATCCTAACACCAACACCTCACACGCAGGGACGGGCAGCTGCGACAATGGACCGGTGGGCCTGGGGGAGCGCCCCCAAGCCACAGAGGCGGGGCCTGGCCAGAGCACACGGAGGGGCCCGCACGGTGTACACAGAGGACGGGGAAGGGCCACAGGGCTGGGAAGGAGGTGGAGGCAAAGCGCCGCTCAGGGCCGGGGCTGCCCAGCCCCAGCCCCAACTCCAGCCTCGACTCCAGCCGGCTCTGCAGGCGCCTGCGCGCAATGCCCGGTGGCTCCCTCCCGTGTCAGAGGGGGTGACACAAATGAAAGGGCTGGATGGCTACACATTCCTGACACTGCAGGCTAGAGCTGCATCTGCACCAGGGCTGGGTTATGGAAACCACTTTCTAAGACGTGTTACGAGCCCTGTGAGGGGCGCCATCTCTGAAAGGGAAGGGCAGTCAGGCCTTTGAGGCCCAGGGGTGCATTCCACCTGGGGACTGTCCCCAGGGTGCAACCCTCCCCCTGGAGGAGCTCCCCAGCCGCTAGCGCTGCCATCTGCTGGCCCTGCCTGTGGGCTGGAGCTCACACCTGGGGACAGAGGCAAAGTGGGAGCAGTGTGGCACTGGGTCACAGTCCCCGCCAACACCTCCAGGGGCAGCAGGCCTGGCAGCAGGAAACAAAAAGCCACCATAGGGGCAGAGACTCTCAAAACAGCACCAGCCTCCGGCCACCCAACGGAAAGACGAGCCTAGATGGCTCCTGTCCCCGGGACACTGCCTGGGAACCCCAGAATAGGCAGAGGTTCCCAGAGCCCGGGAAGCTGCTCCTACTCAGAAACACTGAACTAACGCACACAGGCCCTCCATCCACGGGAGACGGGCTGGAAATCTGTCTCACTCACGGCCCCAGGCTGGCCTCCAGAAGCCTCTGCATCCTGCAGGGATGAGCGGGACATGCCCACAGCTCAGAGGAAGCCACAAGGATGACCAGAGGGCCCTGAAGCAAACGGGGAGGCAGGCTCGTCAGCTCAGAACATGAGACCATTGACTTGGCTTAAACAGGAAAGATTTTTTCTTTCTCTTCACGTCAAATTAAAACAAACAGTACTGGAAATATACCCATGCCACTTTCAAACCAGGAAAGAGGAGGACTTTGTTTAAAAGAACACCTCATTAATAAACAGGGACTGCTACGGACAACCACAGCGCGCGACATTCTGCGATGAGACCGACGCAGGCTGGGCCCTAACTACGCTCGGAATGCCCGCGGGGCCAGGAGACAGCGCCCTGCGACGCGGCCGTGGAAGGACGCAGAGAGGAGGCCCCTGGATGACTCGAGCACGTGGCCAGGCGGTTTCTGCAGGAGTGTCCGGTGCCCGGGAGGCCAGACCCTGCCAGAGTCCCCCAGGGACCGCAATGCAGCTCAGCGAGGGCCGGGAGTGGCGCGACATGTCTGCCCCAGAGGACTCCGAGCTGGAGACGGCGTTTCGAAGGTAGCTGTGTTGGTATGTTCGAGCCCCCGGAGCTGCTACGTTCGGGTGCGAGAGGCCGGCGGAGGGGGTAGCACCATAGAAAGGGGCGGCTGCGTGGCGGCAGCGCCGGCCCGGGCCTCAGTGGCGGGCGGAGCGGGGGACGCAGGCCGAGAAGGCGGAGGCTAGGCCTCGGCGGCAGCGCTGCTCCGGCTCAGCTCCCTGATCCCACACAGGATCCTCTTCATGTGGCCCACTTTGGTCACGCCGAGGTCCTGCAACAGAGAGGACAGCCACCGTGGATGCCAGGAAGAAAGCCTGTGCCCAAGGGCTCTGCAGACAGGTCTGCGGCCCACGGCCCTTCCTACTCCACTTCCTGAACCCAAATGAGGACGAAAAGGGGATGGAAACGGCCCCCAAGGGACAGTCATGCAGACGCCCGATGCGCCGTTACTGCCTCTGCAAAGTCACTGCCGTCATCCCAGACAAAGCCAAGACAAAGAGAAAACACAGGCCTGAGAGCCAGGGATGCCGGATGACCTCGCCACAGCCACTGTCCAAGACACCCACGGTGGCCTTTCACCCTCAGGACTCGACCAGTACCTCCATGCTCAGGCGGCCAGGCCCCGCGAGGCGCGGCGTTGAGGCCTGGCGCAGACCGAGCCACACACAGGCCTAACTTCTCCCCTCCCACTGCTCCCTGCGAGGTGGAGACAGTCGCGTGTGACCCACTCCCTACAGAAGCCCAGGGGAGACCCGGCACACGGGGATCTCTCCACCGGGAAGACGGCAGGCGCCGGAGCTCTCCGGTCTGAGCTCAGCGCGCAGCAGCTGCCTCCCCAGCAGGCTTTCAATGTTACGATAGTTCCCTGTCTAATTAACCCAAGAGAATCAAGGTCTCCCCCCATTATGTCTGCTCCCGGCTTCGTCTGGCTGTGGTGGGTGGGGCCGTCGCGCCAAGGGCAAGGGCCACCCCACCCATGGTGCGCACAAAGGCCTGAGCCTGAGGAGAAAAATAAAGAGAATCGTGATGCTGGGACACGGCCAGGCCAGGAGACAGGACAGAGCTGGGAGGAGCTGCGTGGAAGCCCAGGTGCAGGTTCCGAGATGCCTGTGGAAGTACCTTGAGGTCCCTCCGCTCCAGGTGCAGGAGCTCAGAGCCCCGGATGTCGTGCCTCGTGAAGATGTCCTTATACTCACAGAGACTGAGGTGCTCCAGCCAGGCAGCAACCTCCTCTGTCCCCCAGAGGTGAACTGTCGGAGACGGAAAAGCACGAGTGCAGTGAGTGCCCAGAGCCCAGTGCGAGGCAGGTGGCAGCCAGCACCCAGCACCCAAGACGACCCAGCAGCCAGCGCCACAACCCCAGCACCCAGCGCCCAAGACGACCCAGCAGCCAGCGCCACAACCCCAGCACCCAGCGCCCAAGACGACCCAGCAGCCAGCGCCCGAGACGACCCCAGCAGTGGCACCGAGACACCCTGGGAGCCAGCGCCATCCCCTAGGCACAGGCAGCGCCATCAGCCGTGCAGAAGCAGCATGGGAGCCCCCACTCGACGGCGTGAGCTGCCGCACAGCTGGCATCTGTTCCTGCCAGGCGGGCCACCAGCCTTTGGGACACTCCCCCGTGTCCCAGGAGGGATTAAATGCCACCAAATACGAGGGAAATATCCTCATGACTGTGTGGCCAAAGCCAGCTTTTCCCCTGGCTCCTAGAGGGGTTGTTTCACTTTGGGGCCACAGCAGGAAGGGAGACACGAAGAGATTTAGATTTCACACAGCTAAGCCACCACCATTAACAGAAACCCAATTTTTGGACAAACATGCAAAGAAAAATCAAAAGGAGCTGCCCTGCTGGGGGCCAACGCCATGCCCAAAACCCAGGCGTGGGGGCCCGCCCAGCACCCAACGGTGCCGGACACAGCCTCGGTGCTCAGGGCTGGTACCTCAGATGGAGATTTGAAGCCCCGATTTATTAACCCAAAGGAAAAATGTCCCTTAGTGCCATTTTATATTGATTCCATCACCCACAATCACTGGTGGCCTGGGGTTCCCTTGGGAACCTTGATCAGTGACCCGATCACATGGGGACTGCAGCCCATCACAGAAGCAGGCTCAGCAGCCCCGAGTCCACAGTTCGCGTCTCCGAGTTTGTCTCGTCACCTCTGCAGCCTCCCTCCCCACCTCGAACCCCCAATTCAGGGCAGGCAGGACAGCTCCATGGCCCACCACACAGAGTCTCTGCGGAGGGCACGGTCAGGGCGGGGTGTGACGTGGAGGGGAGCAGGCGAGGTGTGCTTTTGCAGCCGAGCGAGCAGGGCTGCAGCACCGGGACCACAGGGAGCCGCAGGCCAAGGAGAAAGCAGAGACCGGGAGGGCCTGGCCGAGGCAGCAGGCGTGGGCGGCCAGAAACACACACGGGAGAGGGGCAGGTACCCGGGGCGCCCAGGCTACTGTGAACTTCTTTGTTCTTGTTGTTTTTCTCCTTTTTAAACTTGGTCACGAGGCGGAATTTACCACTGCGGCTGCGTTTGGAAAGATCCAACATCACGTTCTGTTGGGGAGAGGAAAACACTGAGAATCAGACCTGGATTCATCAAGGCCCAGTTGTGTGACAGGGGCCGGGCGGCGGGTGGGAGGGGAGGGGCAAGACAAGAAGGGAGCTAGGAAGAGACATTTGTTCCTTAAAGGTTTTTTTCCCCTTATTTATTCTTGTATTTATTGTTGATTTTAATGTCTTTTAAAAGTGGTTTTTTAAAAAAAGTGATCATAGTGTCTTTTTTTGTATTCTTTTTTCCCTTTATAATATTTACATTTCTTAAGTGATTAAAAAACTTTTAGTAAATATTCTTTAAATACCAGTATCATACTCTATTAAATGAAAATCAGTAAAATAAATTATTTAGCCAGTCTTCCAGTGTTGGATTTCTAGGCTTCGATTAGCGTAACGAGCATCTTTCTAAATAAAGCTATTCCTGCACTTTGCATTCTTTCCTCGGGACGCGCTCCCCAAGGCAGAACAGCGGAGAGCGAGGGTGAGCGGCAGGGACCCAGGGGGGCAGCCTCTGCTCGGCGGCCACGGCAGCCACCAGAGCACCCCAAAGGAAGTGTGCAGACCATGTGTCACTTTGTGATGTGCTAATTATGTAAGAGACATCCCAAATAAAGCTTGAAAGTAAAAATATGAAAAAGAATATACCAAATAAGTAGACTTGAAGATGAAAAGAACTACTAAGCACAAGAGGGTCATTATATAACGATAACCTACGTGTACCCAATAACAGAGCCTTGAAAATACACACAGCAAAATCACACAGAACCACAGGATAAACAGAGACATCTACAATCACGGTAAGAGAGTTAATGAGTGATACATCAAAAAGACAAAAAAAAAAATCTCCATAGGGACTTAATGATGTAAAAATGCAACGGCATACAAGGTACATTTACAAATACTAACCGCCTGTTGGACCATAAAGCAAGTCTCAATAAATTTCAAAGGACGGTAACATACACACCACTGTGTGAAATTAAGTTAGAAATCAATTATAAAAGGTTAATTAGAAAAATCCCATACAGTGGAAAATAAATAACATACTTTTAAATAACTCATTTAGGTGCTTATTATTGGGCACATGGTTTTTTGACTACTATAGTCATCATAAGTTTAAGACTATATATAGTAACAATTATATTTTACCAATTATAATGTGATTTCTTTTTACTATTTACTATCATAGGTATGCAGTTCTACTTTTACGTTAACATTGTTATTTTGGATTCTTTTATTGTGTTTTCTTATAATTATTTTCTTTTTAATCTTTCTGGGTCATTAGTTTTTATCGGGGTCATGGGAAAGAAAACGGGGCCCTTGTGCGCAGTATCTGCTTAGGTTTCTCACCTAATGTGATCTGAGAATGATTTAAGTGGAAGCCACGCCATTTTTCTGTTATATTGATGCTGTTAGCTATATCCTTGCTACTGCCTTATTTTATAATATAGATTATATTTTATTTTTGTCTTTTGTGGTGATTCAGAAAGACATAAATATTTTCAATTCTACTAGAAACTACCTTTAAGTTTTTAAAACAACTGACTCTACATTTCTCTAATTATCTAAGTCAAAAACGTTTTTAACTTTCTTCCCCCTCAAGGGAGGAACGTAATGTGCTTTCATCCCCATCCACGTCCACTTCCCGGCCACCCGCGTCGCTGCCCACTTCACCAGCGTTGACGTGACCCAGAATTACAGGCCACGTTACTGTGCATCTGTTCAATAGGTCATGTATTGTTATTGCAGTCATTTTAAGTGCAATCTTTATCACATTTACAATTAACTACTTAACCAATGATCTTGACAAGCCTGCCCTGTCCTTTTATACCAAAACACCCTCATTCTCCAGTTGTTGAGTTTCGTCAGTGGGCTGGAAGGCCTCTGCGTCAGCGTCCCACGACGGCTGTGCCACACCTGAGCATCCGAGAACAGCGTGCTGCGCTGCCGCTGCCCAGCTCCGCACCCTCGCCCTGTCGCTCCAACAGGTTCTCAAACTGAGCTGGGCAGGGCTGCCCATGCTTAGCGTCCAGCAGTGACTTATCTTCTGTCACCGTGTTGCCCAAAGTGAACTTTGCTCCCAGCCCCCTCCTGTTCCGCCCCCGAGGAGAAAGCCCAGAGGCAATCTAAGGTCTGTCCTTGTCCAGACGCTGCCCTCTCCTGGGTGCTTTCTGCCTGTTCTCCTTGTTGTAGGATGTGACTTCACCCCAGGGTGCAGTATGCCCAGGGTCCTGTGCGTCCCAGCTGTAAGACCTGTGGCACGCTGGGGTCGCTAAGCACATGCAGAGGAAGTGTGGGTGGGGAGCGGAGCGCACCAACTCTGTCCCGTCACGGCAAGCTCCCAAGAAGCTGCCGTTTATCCGAACGGTGTGTCTCCATGCTGGGGCCAGCTGCAGGGCTGGGCTCACCTTCCTTCTGCATTCTTCCCGGCCAGCCCTCGGTTCTGTTTCAGAGGGCGATGTGCGCCTGGTTATCAGGGGGCACTCTCGACCCGACCCCCACCTCCTTCCTACCTGCCAAAGTCTCTCCCTGCCTTGAAGGGCTTTTTAATGGAGGAGTTTCGAGAAGGCATATTGCGAGCTGCCAGACTGATGCCATCACAATCCCCGAGCTGCACAGGCCCCACCGAACACAGGCGCTGAACCTGTCACCACCTACCTCCTCATCACCGGGCTCCGCGAGCTGGCACAGCCAGGGCGTGTCTGCCAGCTTCCTGAGCTGTCGGTCCATCTCGGCGAGAGCGCTCCCAAGCCGCTCCTTCTGAGGGGGGTCCAGCTGCTGCTCCAGGGAGTAAGGCAGGGAAGGAGAGCTGTTGATCACAGCGAGGTGCCAGGCCCAGTAACGCCCTGGGCAGGTGTGGGGTCTGGTCTAGGGCTGAGCTCCTCTCACGAAGTTCTTATAAAAACTTCCCAGAAACTAAGTCACAGGGCACCGGAGAAGACACTAAACCAAGAACCTCCCTTTCTAAATAATACCAGGTGAGAGAATGTAAATAATGAAATTACAATTAGCAGGACTGACATTTGACCCACTCTGTTCTCCTCTGGGCTCGCTGGCAGCAAGGGGACAGGGCCATCCACCTGTGCCAAGCAGAGGAAACGCCAAGAGACAGCACAGGCACCAAGGGTGGCCTCAGGAGGCAGCGTGATGTGTACAAGGAGGAGTGGAGAGCACAGATACCGGACTTGGGGTGCTTCTCCAGCTGCGGGACCTTTAGCGAGTCCCTTCTACATCCTCATTTTCTGAAACCAGAAGGCTGGCCAGGCCATCGCTCAGGCTCTCCCTATTCCAGCTTCTATGACTCAGAGACCCTCCTGTGACTGTGGCTCCCCCAGGCTGACACGGCCAGTGTTGTGGGGCTGAGCGACGAAGACGCTGGGCGCTGGGATACAGCCAGCTCTCAGCCGCAGGGGAGGGTTCTGTGCCCACAGGATTCTGAGGCAGAAACACATCTTTTGTTCTTTTGTCTACAGTGAAGACATTCCTGCTGCAGGAGCCTCTGACATGCTAAGGACAGCCCGGCGGGGATGCTGCCAGGAGGGAGCACCAGCCCCACAGTCAGACCAGACAACCCGTGAGGCCCTCCCTAAAGGCCCAGAACTCGACCAAAATGTGCCGCCCTCTGCGCCCGGAGACAGCGGTCATTTCCTGGGCGTCGGCTCACCAGGGCCATCTTCCCAGCCAGCAGTAGCTCTGTCTCGCTGCGCAGAGCTCTGAAGTTGTTCACCATTTCCAAGACAAAGCTGCAGTTCAGCCCCTGAGAGAAACCAGAACATCCACCTCTGTGAAAGGCCTGAGGCTCTGCGGGCCAGGGAGGAGCCAGCACTGACAAGAGCAGGTACCTCCAGGGTTCTGGGCTTGCCATACACTCGGTCCATGGACTTGGAGCTGGCGTTGACAGCGTGAGCAAGTTCCTGTTCCACATCTCGGTGGGACTGAGCTATCTCCCGGATACTAGACAGAAAGAGAAACACAGGTGGGTGTCAGGCCCGGTAAAAGGGCCAAGACATTACTTGTCTGAACACCGCCCCAATATCGCCCACAGGGCCAAGGCGGAGGGCTGGCACGGCAGGGTGACGGACTGTGGCTCAGCCATGACAATCACTCAGTGGCGGTCATTGGCACAGGACAACCTTGCAGACCATTTCCTGACCAACAGCAGACAAATGAGAGCTTAAAATGGGAAATCTGACACCAAAATCCAAGTGTTCCAGGGAGGAAAATGTACAAAATGAGGCTAACGCCTTGTAAAATAGCCAGAGGGCAGCCCTGGGAGCCGGCCCGCTGCGCAGAGACCCTGCATTAACACGTGAGCAGACCCAGAGGGGCCCACAACATACCACACAGCCTCCCGATCCCAGAGCCCTCCTGGAACCTGTACCAGGTCATTCTATACATGGGGACAGAGGACCCTCCAACGAAGGGGCAATCCCAATGCACCGATGAGCTGAGACAGGGCCCACACACAGCCCAGGCATTAGGCACGGGGGAGCTGGTGAGAACACAAGCCAGGGCAGCTCTCAGAGAAACTGGCAGGTGGGCTGGGGGGATGGGGAGAGGTGCAGGCAAAAGCCGTGGGAGCCACCGGTCTGGACCTGGGGAAAATGAGCCGCTGCTAACGGCTTTCCACAGGGCTGTGTCGTGGCATCCACACCTTCCAGGCAGGCCACCATGGGCTCTGACGGGACACCAATGAAGAAAAGAGGCAACCAAAAGCCCGTTGCAGAGCAAGGAACTGGATGAACGATTAAGCGAAGCCCTCCAGCCCCATCACCGATCTGGGTCAGGGAGGAGGCGGGGAGCACAGTCGCCCTAGCCAGAGGCCGGGGGCAGCAGGGACACCAACTACCATGGCAGAGAACGAAGGTGCCAGTACAGACATACCGAACCAGACATGCCTGTGGGCGACCAGGAGAAGGACCAACCCACTAGACAAGAGCCTGGTGCCGGGGACGGGCAGGAGCTGGAGGCTGACACAGGTGGTCCTTCCACACACCAGGCCAGGCAGGGCGGCCTGGGAAGGCACACAGAATGCCAGCCCAGAACCCAGGGTGTCTCGCCCACAGCTGAGAGAAGAGCAAAGAGCCCAGGGGAAGCCAGGAAGGGGTGGCTAGGAGCCAGGGAGGGAGAGTGTGGAGGCAGGAAGGTTAAACATAGCTGGAAGAATCGGGCAATGGCTGCAGAGGGTCCTAGGTCAGCAGTCAGCAGTGGCCACACAGGTGGGTAGGGAGAATAGAGTGCTGACTGCCTGCCCCAAGGGACACAGTGGCTGCAGGAGCCACTTCTCAAAGAGGAGGAAGAGGAAACACCTTTTTCGGTTGCCCTTTTTAAGTAAACTTAAGAGCAGAGTGCAAACCTGCTCTCTGGGATAAAGTAAAGGCAGCCATCAGTGGACTATTCTCAGGAGTCCAGGGCAGGTTTTCAAATCTGCGAGTGGCTCTAAAAGTCACTGTGGCTTTTAGGTTTCCGTCTATGTAAACACCAAGAATCTCTGAAAGACGATCAGCGGAAACAGGCCAACACCAAGGCGAGCAGAAACAGGCTCAGCTCTCACGCAGCAGATAAAACAGGAGGGGCCCACGGTGGGGTGCGGCGAGGCGGAGCCCACCTGTGAATGAGGACCCCAGCCGCCTGCCCAAACTGGTCCATCTGGGTGGCCTCTTCCTCAGTCAGCATCTCTGGGTGCAGAGAAAAGGACGTCGGGCGGGGCAGCTCGCACTTCTGCTTGTCTTCCCAGGACTTCAAGGTGTTCTCAAATGCCTAGGATGCCAGAGCCCAGAATTATACTTCCTACAGCTCCCTGAGAGGGCAAGCGTGCGTCTGACCTGACGTACATTGCTGGGACACCGAGATAACCAGGAAAGGGGGAGACACAAACTTTTTTTTTCCACACTGGGGGTAGGAGATGGTCCTAGAAATTATTGCCCTATTACCTTAATCTGGGTGTCTTCAAAAAAAAAATCCTACAACAAGACATGAAAAACTCTGGCTCTTCTTTTAAAGTGCACAGGTGAACCCACAGGTGAGCCCACAGGTGAGCCCTGGGACCCCAGCCCCGGGGCGCCGCAGACAGCCGTTCTTACCCTGTCTCTGGTCAGCGTCTGCGCCCGGTTCTTGTGGACAATCCGGATGTACCCTGGGGGCTGGATCCAGGCCTCTCCATCCACCTGCACAGGTACGCCCTCATCCCCCAGGATGGAAATCTTCACCGTGCGACACTGATTAAATAGCACAATGATTACTCCTGTGCAGAGTCAAAACTTCCAGGGGTTTTAACGTGCTGTCAGCACCACTGTGATCTTCCTGCTCTACACAACCCAGGCCCTACCTCGAGGGACCCCAACCAGCGCTCTCTGGGGTGACACATGGCCCACAGCCGACGTCCTGCTATCGGAACATCACCGGCGCATGCCATTCACAGAGCCCGAGGGTCTGCTCTCCTCGGCTCTCCTGCCCCATCCTGTCCCCACCGGCCCCCACCAAGCACTGACCAGCATCTGGGGTCGGTCAGTGCAGGAGACCCTGGCATTGGGATATGGGTGTCAGAACTCAGGGTGGGGGCAGCTGGGGAAGGGGGTCAGGCTACCACCAGCCACTGGGCCCCTGCCACAAGCAAACACTCTCAGAACAGAGCAAGCGTGCAAAGGGTGATGAAACCCTATTCCCCTTTCGAATGAAAAATGCTGCCAAAGAGCTAAAAACACGAACTTCAAGCAGCCTACTTCTGGGGATGGATGCGAGGGTGGACCGAGTGCAGGAAGAAACCACATATCTCCAGGCGGGGGTGGGAGGCACCCTCCCCTCCCAAGTCTCTGTGCTTAAGAACAAGGTCTCCCCAACCCCCACAACCCCCACAACCCCACAGGCCCTGCCCAGCCCAGCACCGCTGTCAGAAATAAGTCACGGGCTACCCCGTCCTGCCTCCCATCCCCAGCTGGGCCTCAGAGCAGCCGTGCGAGGCCCCCAGGATGGAAATCACTCCCCGCCTGCCAGAGGCGTGGGCTCCGCCCCATACTCTGGCTCCTGCTTCTGACGGCTGCCAGCACCGGCGGAGTCCAGCCTGGGTCTGCGCCCCTCATCTCGCCTCAGCAGGAAGAAGGCAAGGTGCGGAGGGCTCAGGTGGGATACAAGTTTTGAAAAAGTTATTTTGGGAGTTCAACTGTCAAATGCAGCCCAGGGAAAGGGCTCTGGCCTGGGTGGCAGGGCCGAGGGCTGTCCAGAGCCTGACAGAGGCTGCTGCGTGGTCCTGGGAAAGCACCCGCTCCGCAGGGCTCTGCGCACTAGGAGTGAAAGCGGCCAGTTCTCAGCCAGGGCACTCAGCCAGACCTGGTATCGGCCATTACCTGGGCGATTCGGTGATGCTGCAGCTTAATGACTCGAGAGACAGCCATCTGCATGCTGCCAAACACGGCGACCACCTCCAAAATCTTGTCATCGAACGATGGAGCTGTGAAAGTCTGAAAGGGCCGGCGTTAGAGCTGACCGCCGCCCTGCACCTCCCCGCGCAGGCCCTACGCTCACTCTCTTGTTGGGGCTGGCCCCTCACGCGCTGCCATGCAGCTGGCAGAGGTGATACCACAGCCACCAGCACAGCACTGCTGAGGGGCTACCTGGGGCCACATGCCAGACCCGACCTCGGCAAGTTATTTCACTTCTCCCTTCCTCAGTTTCCTCCTCTCTAAAAGGGGGGTGATACTAGGATTCATTACGAAGGCTGAATGATTGAATGCCTGCAGAGCGCTTAGGACGGGAGCAGCACGTATCCCATGCGCCATGTTGACTCCGTGTACTATGTACGAGGGAGCCGTCCTCCTGGTTAAAACCCATCAACACCTTCTCACAGTTCTTAGCACAAATTCCAGACTTCTTCCCCAGCTACACAGCCAAACGAGATCCAGGCCCCTGCAGACCACTCACCTGCTGCATGCTGCAGTCAGGGAACCTTCTTCCATGTCTGTGCCCTGTCCTGCCTCTGAGCCTCCACATAGGCTAGGACAGCCTCCCTCTCCCCTCTGCCCACCTGATCTGGCCAACTCAAGTTATCCTTCAGGTCTCGGCCTCCCAGAAGCCTTCCCTGACCCACCCTCCAACCCATCATACCCGTCCCTCTCTGCCAGTGCCGCCCTGCCTGGCCCTCTCGACAATGAGCCCCTGGGCGAGGGGCCCTGTCCTGTCTGGCTCTTCATGGCACCCCGATGCCAGCGCAGGGAGGTGTTTGAGTCACCCAAGTCACAAAAGACCACCCCGCTGTTCCTCTCCTCCCTGAGCTTGGGCCCGCACGCCCATACGTACGTCATCTTCCTTCGTGCCCCCCCAGAAGTTGGTGCCTCCAGCATAGCTAGGAATGTTAAGGACGGCAATTCCCTGAAGGCTGGGCAGTGGGATCGGTCGCCCGTCACACTGAGCAGCAGAAACACAGAAGAAAAAAAAAGAGAAATGCACAGTATCAGCCAGTCCTTTACAGCATCGGCACCGGGGCTGGGGAGGCAAGGCTGGGCCGGGGCTCCCCTAAGGGAGTCCCCATGCAGTGGGGAAAGAGCCACCAGGAGAACAGATGGGCCTAGTGGTCAGCTAATGTCCGTGCCAGGGACCCCTCCTGCTCACCTCCAGCAAGACCTTTTGCTCCAGGTTCCTGTAGGTTCTGTGCAGCAACTCTTTGGTCCCGAGGACTCCATACCACATCATGTTTTTGGTTCGACTCCTGGAAACAGAAACACAGCCTTGCCATGGGCCTGGCTCTCCTCCTGCAGTCGGCCAGAGGCATGCCGTGACGCTGGGAGGCATCTGACCGCACACGGGCTAACCCAGCAGTTATTACAGCAGTAACACCTGAACATAGGAGGACACATTCTCGTTTCCCCAGATATGCATAAAGAGATACATTTACCAACAGGAAATTTTGCTAAATAGTAAATTTTGCCAAGAGAGTAATTGTACCCTGAAAAGCAAATAAAGTTACAGAACCTCACAAAAATTTTATACATCGTGATTTTTTTTCTGGCTATAAAATTATGCCTATCGTAGAAAATTTGGAAAATACAGAGAAGCACAAAGAAGAAAATAATCTTCCTAATTGCAACACCGCCCTCCACATGTCCCAGTGACAACTGCTCTCGTGTGTGTGCCCGGTCTGCGGCAGGTGCTGATTCCCAGATGGACTCACGGTTCACACGGCTCACCCCACGCTGGGCCCCGTGCGCTCCTGCCTGCCCTCCGCTGGGCGTGCCTCTGCCAGTCACCTACTCAGCCCCTGCTGACGGGCCTCCGGGCACCCACCCTGCGTTCTGTAAATTCCAAGGCAGTGAGCCCTTCCCTGTGCCGCCTCCTTACCAACATTGCCAACTACTTCCTAGGACAGACTCATAAATGGAATTCCATAGAAATGGAAGTTTTCTAGAGACCTTTTCGAAGCTCTCAAGAAAAACTCAAGAAAGGTTAAACCAGGGTTCCAGGGCTCGAAGAATGTATTTCACATGCCCCTGTTTTTCAACTATCTATTTTATTCCAAATTATGTTTTAATATTAGTTTAATACTTTTCCAATTATTTTTGGACTAACAGGGATTTTTAAATGATCTGACCCCACCGTCACATGCTGTGTAACAGGATGTGTCCCTGGGGACCCCCAAGCCACTTTCCTCCACTAAAGAGCCCCCAGAGTTCCAAGGTCTTTTGAGTCCTTAGGCTTTTGTTTTCCTAGAAATTTCCAGCTATGCATAACTTGAGCAATAGCTGACAGCAACCCCTCAGGTGTGAGTGTGGTCGCCTTCAAGGTGGCGGTGACACCCGTGGAGGACGGAGGCCAGGGGGGTCACATGGCTTGGTCTGCTCAGGCCGCTCCTGACCCAGCAGATGAGGACTCCAGCAAGGGTGTCCCGGCATTGTGCCAGTGACGTTCTCCACACCGATGGCTCCTACCTCCTGCCAGTGCCCCTCTCCCTGCTTCTGCTGAGAATGTCAAAGCTGAACAGCCTCTTCCCGGTCATTACTCTGGGGTGGTATGGGAGATGTTTATTCCCCACTTCTTGTGTTTCCATTGAGAAGAGGGAATGTCTACCTCAGCCTAGGAAGGCCCTTCCCACTTTTTTCCATCCTCTGCCCAGGCCAGGAGGGTGAGCCCATGGGCATTTTAGGGAAGAGACTGAGCACCCCAGCAGGGCCACCTCTGGTAGAGGTGACTTCTCATGAGCCTCACGGGCAGGCTCTGGCCCTGCCTGTGGGAGGCACCAAACCACCCGGCTCTGCCCGTGATGGGCAGGGCCCCCCCGGTTTGCTGATGTGCACACGGACTTTCCCACAACCACGCAGCAGGTGCTGTGACTTCCTAGCACACTTTATGTCACCTGCCCCTTCACTATAGCATCACAGATGGGACCCTCATTAAGACACACAGCCCACTCCGATGACCGCCGTCACTGGTTTTCTCATGCAGAATTTGCCCCAACCTGGCCAGCCCTGGGGGTGGAACCTCTTCCACGCTGGCTTCCTGGATTGTTTCCTGCCCCTCTCCTTCCGACGACAGGCGATGCGGCTATTTCCGCCTTCTGCTCTAGCGTTCCGCCCCTCTTTAACCTGCTGACTCCAGCAATTCCCTACCATCTGGAAGGAAAAGGTATGAAGGTGCGAAGTCTGTCCCCTACCTGCATTTCTCCGGGTGTTCGTCACGCTTGTTGTTAAAGTCCAAGGATATCTTTGCATCCAGGCCAATGCCAAAATAGTTGTTCATGACACATTTCTCTGTGTAACACTCTCTGCAAAGGCAAATCTCACATCAATCATAAGAGCCGCACGGCAGCCCCGTTGGCAGTTTTATCTCACAGACTCCCAACCCCTCAGCATTTCTCTTCTTTAAGGCAACACTGACACCTTTTTTTTTTCTTGTAAGAGATTTACTGAGATATAATTCACATATCATATCACTTACCAATTTAAAATATACAGTACAATGATCTTTTAGTATATTCACAGAGTCATTTAACCACCACTATACAATCAATTTTAGCACATTTCATCACCCCAAAAAAAAAGTCTGTGCCCTTTAACCATCAGCTCCCGACTCCCCAGCCTCTGGCAACCACTGATCTACTTTCTGTCTCTACGGCTGCGCCTCCCGTAGACGCGTCACATGACGGAATTATCAAATACGTGGTCTCTGCGTCTGGCTCTTTTCCCTTACTTATTGGCACGATGTGTTCAAAGTTCATTCACGTTGTAACATGTGTCAGTACCTCATTTTTGTTGCCAAGTAATATCCCATTTTATTATTCATCAGCTGATAGACACATGGGTTGTCTCACTTTTGGCTGTTATTTATGAACATTTGTATTCAAGTTCCAGCACAGACATCTTCAGTCCTCTGGGACACATACACCCAGTAGCAGAACTGCTGGGTCATGTGGAAGCTCCAGGTTTAATCTTTGGGGAGCTGCACACCATTTTACATTCTCACCAGCAGTGTCAAAAGTGATGATATCTTTATGGCACATAAACACACACGTTTGAACTCTGGATCGCAGAATATCTCTCAAACATGCCTAGACCCAATCAAAGTGTCGCCAAATTAAAAAGGAAAATGAATTGAAAACGTCCGTCCCAGGCCCATGGCAACAAAGCTTCGCCTTGCCCGGATGCTCTGCTGATGAGACTGTGTCATTCTGGCTTCTCGTCCCCACCCGGCTGCAGGCCCTGCCGCCTTCACCCTGCCCAGCGCCAGGGCCGAGCCTCCTCCACAGCCACAGGGCCCAGGGTCGGCGGGGAGGGGGAGGAGCGGCAAGCAGGAGCCACACACCGGAAGCTCCCACGGAGGCTCAGCAGGGTGGTGGGGCTCCAGAATGCTGCCTGGACCCAAATTCTGACACATTTTAGCTTACTAGGCTTTGGCATCCTGATCTGAGAACCAATCAGCATTACAAGTGTTTTTGCGATATGTCTAATTCAAGTGCCTAACAGCTGGTTGAGAGCAAAACTGTTTACTAAGCTGAAGACCACGTGACTGACCAGTATTTATAGGTCCTGGGAAAAGAGAGATCCAAGCCAGAGAAACAGGACACAGGGACAAGGGGAGAAGGTGGAGACACTGGGCTCAGGGGCCGGTGGGGAGAGGGGAGGCAGCTGCCTGGGCAAGGGGAAAAAGCCGTGTCCCCAAAGGGCAGCCACAAATAGCTGGAGGAGCAGGCCAGCAGTCCCGCATTCTTCCTCGGAGTTTAAACACAGGACAGCGTCTCCCTGAGGGGCTGTGAGGCGCCAGAGGAGAGCACACGGTGGGCTTTTCAGCCCAGAATCTGTGGTTCTGCATCACAACAAGGAAAGCGGAAGGGAGGGTACGAGGGAGAAGTGGCTACGGGGAAAGCCATCCTCATGGGGCAGCCGAGGTCAGGACGGACGGACAGCCGGGGCAAAGGTGGCTTCCAGTGGGCACATCCGAGCCCACCGACAGCCTTGGAAGGTGGCAGAAGGTGACTCAGATTCAGAGGACACACTGTGCGCTGGCCGAGGGGCCCTGGGAGGGAGGCGCTGCCCTCGCCTCTGCGGCGACTCGCAGCTGTGGCTTCCAGTCATGCTCCCGAGCTGAGCCCGCCCCGCTTCTAGGTTTTCCTTCTCAGCCAGCACCAGCTGGGGAAGGGTCAGCTGGTCAGCTGCTCGCTTAACGTCGCTAGTTAGTTCCGAAACCCCTTTTCCACGCTTCGCATTCTCAAAACACTGTGCCTACTTCATTTACCCTCTTACTCACAGGTTTTCTGGTTCGGAGTTAAAGGGATCAGCATTTATTAATAAGCGACTGATGACTGAGCCCCCAGGCAAGGACCCGGACATCCCGGCCCGAACACCTGCAGGAGACACAAGCAGGAGGGGACGTTGGTCAGATCCATAGACCTGACAGAGGCGCATCTTTGAGGCCAAGAGACTCATGGTCTGCAGAACATCATTACAATTAGACATGTCCAAAATTATGTATAAGCATGTCCAAATTTTGACAATTAATAGTCTCAGGTCAAAAACTGCCAACATCAACCCATATTTGTGGAACAAAAACATACTGGGCAGTAGAAACCAACACCTATGAGACACCTAAAAATGGTGCTAAATTCACGAGACAGAAACATCAAGAACACTCCAGGCAACCAGACCCTCACTCTCCTGCATCCGTTGCTCGTGGAAGCAACGGAGCAAGGCCGGGGTCCCCTCGTCACAAGGGCCCACCCCGCCCTCTCCAGGCAGGCAGCTCACTGACTCGAGCACGGCCTCCCACTGAGGCCTTCTGGGCTTCCCCAGGTCGGTATTTGGGCACCGCACACCCTTTGTTTAAAAAGGGCGCTTCCCACACAGTCGCGCACACCTTCGAACACTCTTTCCCAGGACCTAGCGACTCCCCAAAGGCAGTGACCCTTTCTTACTTGTTTTTTCCCAGTGCCCAGCCACTGCTAAAGGGTCCCCTGGCTGGCCCTCCCGCTGGCCCAGCTGGGAGGGGACACTCACTTGGGTACAGGATCTTGGTGTTCAGCGCGGGCAGGCCATCCCGGCTTCCTGACTGGGGAGGAAGAGAAGCAGAGCTGCCCAGCAACAAACTTCCTTTGCTGATCAGCTTTTCACAGGGGGCTTTAGACACTGTGACAACAGAACAGAACCCTGAAGACTGTCCGACACAGAACGCTACTGAAACCCTGGGGCCATTAGCAAAATGAACGGGGGGTGGGGGGGTGCGGAGGCAGGCGACAGACCACCGGTCAGCCCGTGGGAAGCGTGTGAGACAAAGAAGGCCCCGAGTGAGGGGGCAGAGGGGAGTCCGGGGCTCATGTGACACGCTAAGGGCTTGGGCTCATCTGGAGGGTGACACAGGCCACGATGGTGGCACGGGGGGGTGGGGGAGAATGACCCCTAATCTCAGTCTGGGCCATGGAAGATGGAGTCCATGCATGGCAGAGCTCTGAAGGGTAGCGACCTAATGGCCACGGTGTCAACTCTGAGGAGATTCCTCCTAGTGGCCTAGACAGTACCCTCCACACAGAGTCCAGGAGGGACAAGGGTCCGTCCCTGTCAGACACACCCCTTTCTGAGCAGTTCTTCAGGGCACAGCGAGGTAGTGAGGAAAACAAGCGAAGGCAAGACACCAAGCACTCCTCAGCAAGGAGGGTCCTCTCCCTGCTGGCAGGAGGTCCCACTGGTTCTCCTGGCATCCGCTAGATAAACCTCAGTGCATGTGCAGGTGATGCGTGGAACCAGGCCATGGGCTGTGAGTCTACATGGCCAAGTGGCCAAAGCAATCGTGAGAAAGCACCCTAAAACTTCCACTACGAGCGTGCCAGGTCTCACCACAACCCAAGCCCTGATGGCAGCTCTGAGGGAAGAGGAACGAGGCTGGTACCTTTGCGCTGGCTCCTCCCCTTAGTGGCCCCACAGCTCTCGCCTTGGGACAGCGGTGGGCACACCCTGTTGTCTGTCCTCTCCTCCGACTCGGAAAGACCCAGCACGAACCCCTCCTGCTCTTGGGTCTGTGCGTTTTGCTCATCGACAGCTGTGCAAGGAAAGAGCGTTTGCAACTGAGCACGTGGGTGGTACAGCGGGGACAACATCGGCCTGAGTTCCCCTCCCCATTTCCATCGAACGTCCTCTGGCTGAAGGTTTAGACAGCTAAGTCCCCAGCCCACCCGCCTTCTTCCTGGCCCCGCACAGGTCAGTACGAAGCCCCTGGGCATCTGTGCTCACAGGCCAGGAGGAGGCTGAGAGGCTAAAAATGACGGGGAAGGAAGGAAAGTACCGGAGAGGAGCCCGGAGCAGCCTGGGGGCCACGGCTGAGCCGGGAGAGGCGAGTCGGGCACGCTGTGACCTCAGGGCTCCCGCTGAGGGGGTGGGGGGCAGTCCATGTGCTCGCAGTGAAGACGGCAAGGGCCAGGAGAGGGGCCTGAGGTCTGAAGCCCACAGGCCAGAGTGGTGCCCCAGTGTGTACCTTTCTGTCACCACATTCGAGGCAACACTGAGAATGCCAGCACTTGCCTGAAGAAAGCTACCTCTCAGCAAGAGACCAGTTACCTTTTTCCGTGTGTTCGATGATCTGGCGTATTGCTTTCTTCAGGCTATTGGCCCTTAGCATGAGCTGTTCCCGGGGCCGGAATATCTGCGGCCGGGCCGGGCAGGCCATTGCCACCGAGTGGTCCCCGGTGGAGCCGCAGACGCTGCCCAGCCCGTCACCATCTTCGGCCTCCTCGGCAATGGTTGGGGGTGGGTTGGGCAGCGAGGATGAGGCCTGGGACTCATCGTCCAAGGTCTTGAGGAGTGAGTCCAGCTTCTCCTTCAGGACAGAGCACTAGACAGGAACACAGCGGCATGCAGAGCGTACTTCTCCGCATCGTGACGACCCCCCAGCCCCAACCCCGCCCGTGCACGGACCTTCTTGGCCATGACCTCCGACTCCTCTGAGCTCTCGGTGGTCTTCTCATAGGCCTTCCCCACCCGGGCCACGAAGTCCTTCACTGTCTCGCAGAGCACTCTAGGAGGGGACACAGAAGGACATGTCTAGAGAGATGGCTCCAGGCTGGGACCCGGGTGCCCGCCTGCCTGAGCCCTGCCTTCCCGGCTGCTGCCAGGCACTCACTTGGCCGAGGAGATCACCACCGAGTGCTGGTCCGAGGTCAGGATTTTAGAAAGATGGGCTGCCACCGAGTCTTCATAGAAGAGAATTTGCTGCACCTACAATCTCCCCAAAATAGGGTGGGGAGCTGTTAGCCTCTGTGACCCAAAGCTCCTGAGCCCCAGTGAATCTCTCGCCAGCTTCCCTGGCGGCATACAACCCTGACTCTCTCCTAATAGACACTGCCCTGCCCAGCAAGGCTGCAACTCCAAATCCTGACATTCACCAGTGCTTTGTGAGAGATTTCAAAGCTTCATCAAGCTGTGGACAAACGGAAGGATGGCTCTCAACGAAGGAAAAGACGTAAGAATGTACGAACAGCTCACAAGTGTTCAGTCTGAGATCACCACACCAGCCTGCGCTAGGAACGTCAGCCTTTACTCCCTTTTCATCCTAGGGCAGGTGAGCCGCTGGTAGGCAGCTCCTTGGTTTAGGTTCTGCTCACAGCAGAGGCCTCGCCTTCCATCTGGCTGCGAATGCTATCGTGCACGCGTGTGTGTGTGTGTGTCTGTGTGTGCGTGTGTGTGTGCATGTGCGTGTGTGCATGTGTGTGTGTTCGCGCACGCCCACTCTCTCTTGATGTGATCACTCTCTTCACCAGCTGTCTCTACCTGCTGAGCTCTATCCTGCGTGGGTGTGATGACTGCTCTCTTTAGGACCTAGCCCAGGGGTCCGCAAACTTTACTAATGGCCAGATGGTAAATATTTGGGTCTTTCCACACATACTTACTCATCCTCTCAAAAAAAAAAAAAAGAAACGAAAAAACAAAAAAACTCAAAACCACACACCCCCTTCCCGGCTCGTAAGGCCATGTGGAAGCGGCCTCATGTGCAGACTGCTGCCCTTGCCCCTGACAAAAGCTCCCTCCTCCTGCTGCCCTGACCCCATCGAATGGGGACTGCCCTGGGCAGAGTCCGGCTCACACGCAGATGGTGGCCACTCGCCCAGTGGGCATGAGCACGGCTAGGACTGCGCCGCCACTGCCAGAGCAGGGTATGAAGAAGACTAAGTCAGTCTGTGCCCCGAGGGGACTTGTAAGAGTTAAACCATAACAGTAACAACCACCCAACAAAAAGAAGAACTCAAAGTTGACCCAGAGTAGGCTGACCAAAGGGGCTGGGATGTCACAGGGGAGGGGGACAGGTGAGCACCTGGGGGCTGAAGAACGACTGGGCATTCCAGGCACAGGGGAACGGCAAGGGAAGGAACCAGCGAGGCCACGCGGGTGGCACTGAGGAGCTGGTGAGATGCACTGAGAGGGGGAAGTCATGGGAAAGGCCCGTGGGAAGCCCCCCAGGCCTGGTGATAACCTCAGGAAACCCCTAGATGTCACACAGCCCAAAATACTCTGCCAAGGAAAGTGAGAATCCGCTCGGCCACCAGCTCAGCCTGGGGTTCACCTAGAACCTCCGCAGGGTGGGGAGGCAGTGGGAACAGCTAGGTAGGGTAGTGAGATCACTGAGCAGGCTGTGGATGGCAGCATGGCGTACCTCGGAGTCCTCACTGAAGTCTTCAGTGACGGTGGAGGAGGAGGCCTGCCGGGGCAGTTTGGTCTCATACGCCATGACGCTCCACCTGCACACACACAAGGTCGGCTCCACCTACTGTGAGCAGGGGCGGGACAGGCAACCCCCAAGGGCAGACCCTGAAACCCTCCCTTCCATGGCCTGGGGCCTTGAAACTTCATTTTTAAGCCATCTGTCTTGGTTCTGCATCTGTAACCCAGCTCTTCACCCGGCTGAGAACAAAGGTCTCCCCTCGACAAACAACAGGGCACTACCGCTCCAATGAAAGGGAGAAATATACCCTATAAATGGCTGCCTTTGAGATGCTGCTTCTGGGAGAAACAGTTTATCCTCCTTCAGAGAGCTGGTCTGTACCAGCTCTTCTCGGGCCCCAGAGGCACACCAAGGAGGCCCTGAAGAGGTGGGGGTGTTGCAAGCTCACCTGTAATCAGAGCTCCAGAGTCCTGGGGGCGGCTGGGTTAGTGTCTGATGGATACCTGCAGAGTGTCTCGCATCTAGCTCAAAGCTACAAGTATCTCACTCAGGGAGGGTGTCAAGTGGTATCTTTAAGCACTAGAGGACAATTCCCCAAAACCACTTCTGAGAATAGGATATAAGAAAATGGAATTGCTCGAACACGCGACAAGGAGTACTTTGCCGACGGGTATCAGATGGTGGACTGAGGCACCCTGATGGATTTAGGTTTGGCCTCATGAGAAGACCTGACCATTCTAGGGCATGATTCTTAACCTGTTTTGTCTGTTTTTATCCTTTTTATAATCTGACCAAATATCAAAGACTACCAGAAAAAAATAATATATGCACAAGGTCAAATTTTTACAAATAACTTCACCACAGATCCCAGGTTAAGAACACTGGTCAAGGTGGCCTGTCTCTCAGAAGACCTTCCACTCATATGTCACTAGAACACATCCTCACTCACCTGTCCAACATCTTGGTGCTGGCTCTTTCCAGCTTCTCCAAGATCTGGGGCAGCTGGGTGTCATCGTCGCAGGCGGAGCCCCAGCCCAGCACGCGCGCCAGGTCGTTCCCTGTCCCGAGTGGCAGCACCCCCAGCTGACACTAACAGAAACAGTGGGGAGAAGGCAGTCAAACACCTGGGAATAAGAACCACCTCCCAGCCCACTGGCCCTCCTAGTTACCTGCGACGGCTAAATTAGGTGGGTGAGATCTCATTTAAAACTGTGTAGCTACGTTACAGGCAGAGCCCATCAGAGGGGACAGATGGTCTTTGTAATCTGACAGAAAATGCCAGGGTCATCGGCCCCTCCCTCTCCCATGTCTCTCAGCTGTGGTCACAGCTTGACGATCAACCCCTTGGGACCTCTCTGATGCATATTCCCCAAATCTCCTTCCTTCCCATGTTTACTGCAGTGACCACGACCCTGAAAGTGCATTCTGTAACTCCCCACCACCTGTCTCTCCATCCACTACAGTATCTTACTAATGCCAAATTCTTCTTAAAAACATCACTAGTATCACTTCACTCTTCTAAAAACATCTTCGGTGGCTTCCAAATCCTATCAAACAAAGGGGCCAGGACCATCCACAGTCTGAACACCACACTGAGCACATATGGCCCAGGGCTCAGTCTACACCCGCCTACCTGCCATTCCCCAAACAGACTTTGTGCCTTGCTCAGGCCTCACCCTCCACGTGGAATTCCCATCCCAGAGTCCTCACGGAGTCCCGACCATGCCAGTTGAGTGCTTAGGAGGCCCCCCCAGACACTGGCTGCCCCAGAACTCTCCAGCCTGCAACTCTGACAGTGCAGCGACCAGCCAGTCATCAGGCCTGCAGTCCTCCCTGCAGCACTGCACAGCCCTCTGTTCACCAGCTGCAAGTGACCACACACGAGGCCCTGCCACTGTGCGGGGACAGCAAGCACAATGCAAGGTACCACCTCATCAAGAGCTCAGTCTGGGAGGGCAGCAGGCAGGATCGAGCAAGGACAGCAGAGCCCGACCCACAGATGGAGAGGGCCCAGCGCGACAGGTGCCCAGAAGGGCTGGTGTCTCAGTGAGGGTTTCCTAGAGGCTTAAAGGAAAAGGAGGGGCGTGTACAGGTGCCGCTGGTGTTCTAGGTAGCAAGGGACACCTGTGAAGGGGCAAGTTGGAGTTCAGCAGGGAGGGCACCAAGGAAAGAGGAAGACAGAAGCAGAGGAGGAGGAGCCACATCTCGTAACCTTTCCTAAAGCCAGGGAAGCCACTGCAGCAAGCTAGGGGGATGCGTGGGCACAACTGCCCCAGGAAGGTCACTGGCTGAGCGGTGGACACACAGAGGCCAGGGGCTCGGCAAAGACGCTCCTCGTCATGCAGGTGGCTCAGACTGGGGACATGGCAGTGGGCAGGGGGCTGTGGGATGACAGGACTGAGCCCAGCCATTAGTGAGAAATGATGGGGGAAGAAGATGGAATCAAGAACCACTGTCAGATTTCTGGCTCTGACATTTGCATGGCAATGTCCCCAGATTCCAGGGAAAGGAATGAGGCTGAGGCTGAGTGACAGCTGGTGTTGGAAGCTCGCCGCCCAACGAGACAGCCAGAGAGCCCAGGGCTCAGCTGTAAACTGGGGCCCCCAGGACAGAGACGGCAGCAAAAACCCTCCGAGTTACTGAGCTGTCCTGAGGAGGAATGTGAAGGAGGAGAGGCCCAGCAAGGCTCCGAGCACACAGCCTTTAAAGGGAGGGCGAGGCGGGAGAAGCCCCTACAGAGATGGGGCAGCCAGGAAGAGAAGAAACACCAACAGGGCTGGGGTCCCACAGAGGGAGTGGCCCGGGCATCAAGTGCCACAGAAAAATCAAATGAGATAATGTTCACGGGTGAAAATGAACCACAAGGTTTCACTGTTCTAACTAGCCATAGTGAACTTGTAAATGATCCACAAATTCATCAAAACTTGAAACTGGACCCAAGTGGACTGCTCCAACCCACCACCAGGCGGCACTATTTCTCTTTCCTGAGGAGCTGGCCCCAGTCCAGGCCAGCGCGCCCACGGACACCACCACCACCCCGGTAAATACCACAAAGTGGGCAGGGCTGGGAGAGAATGCAAACCACTGGAAAATACGTTCAAGTCACACAGAAGACTGAAATTTTTTTTTAATGGACCATAATAAATGGTATTAAAAAATACAAAAAATCTTCATAATGCTGGCGAATGGGTCTCTCAATGTGACAAAAACGACAAAAACCTTGAAGACAAAA